>JAODAL010009503.1:0-32500 GCA_025379985.1 Phyllomedusa bahiana | reverse complement strand
CACCCAGCTGACAGATTCAGGAATAAATTTGTAAGAGGAATAACAGAGGAACAGCACAACACAGAGTAGGACTATTCTTGACCATCAATTCTCTTTAAAGAAGCCCTGTGACTTCTCCTGACGGGTGCAGTTCAGTAAATCCTTGTGTTCCCCTTGAAATAACAATTCTGTAATATCGTTTCTTATATCTCAGTGCTGTTCCTATGTCCCTCATCTATACATGAGTCTGGTCTGGGGTCTGTCACTTTAAGAGGGTCTGTATACTGAGAGCTGAATATACAGGAGTCTGGTCTGGGGTCTGTATAATGTATATGAGGAGGGTTGTATACACAGGGGTCTGGTCTGGGGTCTGTAATTAGTGGTCTGATCTAAACTTTGTAACCCTTATGAGGTCTGTATAGGGTGGATTATTCAGAGTTGTGGTAATTTTTTTGGGGTTGTATATACAATGGTCTGAACTAAAGTTAGTAATCTTTATGAGGTCTGTATAAGGTTTGTTATTCTGGGATGTGGTCTGGGGTCTGTAATTTTTGGGGCTTGTATATATAGTGGTCTGATCTAGGGTCTGCAATTTTTGGGGGGTTGTATATATAAGGGGGGGGGGGTATCTGATCTGGGGTCTGTAATCTTTGCTCTGATCTAAAATTTATAACCTTTTTGAGGTCTGTTTAGGGTGGGGGTCGTCTGGGGTCTAATTTTTTGGGTTTTGTATATATAAAAGGGGTTGTATATATAGTGGTCTGATCCAGGATCTGCAATTTTTGGGGGTTGTATATATAATGGCCTGATCTAAAGTGTGTAACCTTTATGAGATCTGTATAAGGTGGGTCATTCAGGTGTGTGGTCTGGGGTCTGTAATTTTGTGGGTTGTATATAAGAGGGGTGTCTATATTTTTTGGGGGGTTGTATATATAATGGTCTGATCTAGAGTTTGTAACCTTTATGAGATCTGTATAAGGGGGGTCATTCAGGTGTGTGGTCTGGGGTCTGTAATTTTGTGGGTTGTATATACAAGAGGGGTGTCTATATTTTTTTGGGTGTTGTAAATATAATTGTCTGATATAGAGTTTGTAACCTTTATGAGATCTGTATAGGTGGTCTTTCAGGGTGTGTCTGGGGGCTGTAATTTTGTGGGGTTTTATATATAAGAGGGGTGTCTATATTTTTTGGGGGGAAGTATATATAATGGTCTGAACTTGAGTTGGTAACCTTTATGAGATCTGTATAAGGTGGGTCAGTCAGGGGTGTGGTCTGGGGTCTGTAATTTTGTGGGTTGTATATATAAGGGGGGTTTCTATATTTTTTGGGGGGTTGTATATATAATGGTCTGATCTAGAGTTTGTAACCTTTATGAGATCTGTATAAGGTGGGTCACTCAGGGGTGTGGTCTGGGGTCTGTAATTTTGTGGGTTGTATATATAAGGTGGGGTGTTCTATATTTTTTGGGGGTTGTATATATAATGGTCTGATCTAGAGTTTGTAACCTTTATGAGATCTGTATAAGGTGGGTCATTCAGGGGTGTGGTCTGGGGTCTGTAATTTTGTGGGTTGTATATCTTCGGTGGGTGTCTATATTTTTTGGGGGGTTGTATATATAATGGTCTGATCTAGAGTTTGTAACCTTTATGAGATCTGTATAAGGTGGGTCATTCAGGTGTGTGGTCTGGGGTCTGTAATTTTGGGGGTTTGTATATATAAAGGGGGTTGTATATACAGCTATCTGATCTGGGCTCTGAATATAGCAGTGCGGGGGGTTCTGGCCTAGGTTCAATTGCTTTGTATGTACTAACTGAGCAAATAGACATTATAATTCTCACTCAATTCTATCTGACCTGATAATCATCTCGATGATCACTTACCTCCAACAACTGATAAAACGTTCAGACCCCCAATGACGAGAGGAGACCTGCCCTCCATGTCTCATCAGTGGGGTCCGACCTCTGAGACCCTCACAGCGGCAGTGACAAGCAATGTGTCCCTTTATAGGAAGCCACGTGGTCGGCCATTGACTAGAAGGCACTGACAATGCAGTTGCCATACGAAGGCGAGAGGAGCCAAAGTGGTCAGACCCCACGGACAGGACTGGTAATGATTCGCTCCTATAAACACAAGGATAAGCCCTGCCAGCTGCACTTGGCGCCGCTTATCTCTGATGCTTTCAGATCTGATATGGGATCATGCTATTATAAGAGCTGCACATGGGTATACCCGCAGCAGCAGACTGGCAGAGCCTTGCATGCTATGTGCCGCCTCCATACGCCCGTCCTGACCTAAAATCCACCCTATATTCCACATAAGCTCCGCGCTCTGCTGTTACTTGGCGGCGCCGTCTCTGTGTAGCAGGACAGTATGGAGAGGTGCCAGCCAGACATTGGAAAGACACGACGTAAACAGAGGGGCCGCGGCGACTATTTATACCCGGATGCAATGTGGCTAATGGCATAGTGTGTGCCGTGCCACGGCCGCTCCCGTCAGCGCGCACCATCGCTGCAGGTAATGTTTCCTCGAAGCCGATGCGGCAGTGTTAAAATTTAATTGGATTTAATTAGAACAGCGCTCAGAATGGCTGCATTAATTTACTCCGGAGCCTCAGACGGCGCAGGTGCGGGGAGACAGATCATTCATCAGACTCTCGTCAGGACGACCCCTGCCCTACGTCCTAGGGACACCAGAGAGGGGGCGTCTGGCTGAAGATCTGCTTCCAGCTTATCTGCCACCATGTAATGCTACACTGCAGAGACCGCTGACTCCCCCTGACAAAATCAGCCAAAGGTATCAGGAGCTGGTCACCGCAGTACTATTTTGAAGAGTACTGATACGGAATTACAGATTTTATACTCCAGAGCTGCGCTCACTATTCTGCTGGTGCAGTCACTGTACATACATTACTTATCCTGTACTGATCCTGAGTTACATCCTGTATTATCCTCCAGAGCTGCACTCATTATTCTGCTGGTGCAGTCACTGTACATACATTACTTATCCTGTACTGATCCTGAGTTACATCCTGTATTATACTCCAGAGCTGCACTCACTATTCTGCTGGTGCAGTCACTGTACATACATTACTTATCCTGTCATGATCCTGAGCTTCATCCTGTATTATCCTCCAGAGCTGCACTCACTATACTGCTGGTGCAGTCACTGTACATACATTACTTATCCTGTACTAATCCTGATTTACATCCTGTATTATACTCCAGAGCTGCACTCACTATTCTGCTGGTGCAGTCACTGTGTACATACATTACTTATCCTGTACTGATCCTGAATTACATCCTGTATTATACTCAGAGCTGCACTCAACTATTCTACTGGTGCAGTCACTGTGTACATACATTACTTATCCTGTACTGACCTGAGTTACATCCTGTATTATCACTCCAAAGCTGAACTCACTATTCTGCTGGTGCAGTCACTGTGTAACATACATTACTTATCCTGCACTGATCCTGAGTATACACCTGTATTATCCTCCAGAGCTGCCTCACTATTCTGCTGGTGCAGTCACTGTGTACATACATTACTTATCCTGTACTGATCCTGAGTAACATCCTGTAATTAAAATCCTCCAAAGCATCGCACTGCACTAATTCAGCTGGTAGCTCAGTCGAAGCTGTAACATAAATGTACTCTATTCCTGTACTGATCCTGAGTAAAGTACAGAGTATCATGTTGACAAATCCTCCAACACAAATCACACAGACACTGAGTAAGAATTAACTGTGGAGATCTTCAGCTCGTGAAGCCATTCAACTATATGAATGCAGCGTCATAATAAGAATACAGTTAATTATTATTAATACAGTTAATAACACACGTTGGTGGAGATACTGGGTGCTGAGGTGTAGCAGACACCACATGGTCATTAGCAGCTCCCAGTGTGGAGGTCTCAGCTTCCACCTCCGCTCTCAGTAGGCACATAGTGGATGTATATACAATATATCCTGCTCTAAGCAGCTGCCTCCCCCCTCCCTCAGTGCTTGGGACCCAACACTCCCCCTCCCTTACACCCTCTGTCACCTTTCTGCCTGTATAGTGTAGAGGGGGAAGGGATGCAGCAGACGTGTGTCTTCCTGTTGAGGTTTATAGGGAGAAGGTGAATGGTTTATCAACACTGGATTGTGGGGAAAGAAAAAAAACATAAAAAATAAGAAAAAACATGAAAAAATGTAACTTGTTTCTGAAATGTATTACAAATAAAGTTTTGCAAAAAAATCTGATTAATAAAGCAGTAAGACAGGCCTAAGTGTTTGGTGGTCTCCCGCCTCTCCTGACAGCATGGGGGCTAAATGTCACCTGATCCTTTTGTTCTCAGTTTGGATTAAAAAGAAAACATGAAAAAACATGAAAAACTGTAACTTGTTTCTGAAATGTATTACAAATAAAGTTTTGCAAGAAAAATCTGATTAATAAAGCAGTAAGACAAGTGTAAGTGTTTGAGGTCTTCGGCCTCTCCTCGCAGCAGGGGGGCTAAATGTCACTTGATCCTTTCGCTCTCAGTTTGGATTAAAAAAACAAATAAAATGAAAAAACATGAAAAAAATGTAACTTGTTTCTAAAATGTATTACAAATAAAGTTTTGAAAAAAAATCTGATTAATAAAGCAGTAAGACATGCGTAAGTGTTTGGTGGTCTCCCACCTCTCCTGACAACAGGGGGGCTAAATGTTACCTGATCCACTTGTTCTCAGTTTGGATAAAAAACAAAAAAACATGAAAAAATTTTACTTTTTTCTGAAATGTATAACAAAGTTTTGAAAAAAAAATCTGATCAATAAAGCAGTAAGACAGGCGTAAGAGTTTGGCGGTCTCCCGCCTCTCCCGACAGCAGGGGGGCTGAATGTTACCTGATGCTTTTGTTCTCAGTTTGGATTAAAAAGAAAAACAACATGAAAAATATGTAACTTGTTTCTGCAATGTATTACAGATAAAGTTTTACAAAAAAATCTGATTAATAAAGCAGTAAGACAGGCGTAAGTGTTTTGGTGGTCTCTCCTGACAGCAGGGGGGCTAAATGTCACCTGATCCTTTTGTTCTCAGTTTGGATTAAAAACAACAACATAAAAAATAAGAAAAACATGAAAAATTGTAACTTTGTTTCTGAAATGTATAACAAATAAAGTTTTGCAAAAAAATCTGATTAATAAAGCAGTAAGACAGGCGTAAGTGTTTGGTGGTCTCCCGCCTCTCCCGACAGCAGGGGGGCTAGATGTCACCTGATCCTTTCGTTCTTAGGTAGGATTCGCCTCCCCCAGTGGTAGCGCTTATGCCCCTCTTCCCTTTCAGGACACATGCATGCTCAGCTGAGTTGAGCATGCAAGTGTATGATGGGGTTAGGAGGATAGGCTGACAGGGAAATGAGCAGCTTTAGAGGGGTGTTCCCAGCACTTCCATCCTGGTGGCCTAGTTTTTGCTGGATGGGCAGAAAAAAGTGTTGACCGCGCATGCGTAACTCCCCACACTTATTTCTATGGGAGTGTCAAGTACAGCTAATTACCCTCACACTGTGGCCACAAGAAATGACTGCACATGCGTGGCTCTCTCCACTAGTTTCTATGAGACTTCCAAGTACAGCCAATCACGTTAAACCATCATCCGGCCACAAGCCAAAGAGAAGTGACTGCGCATGCGCGGCTCTCTCCACTGGTTTATATGGCAGTTCCAAGAACAGCCAGTCATATTAAACTATGCTTACCCTGCTGGCCACAATGAATGGAGCAGCTCACTAGCAACATAGTGAGCGCAGCTCTGGAGTATAATACAGGATGTCATGAATAAGGGTCATTGACCTGAAACGCGTCTGTGGTTTTTCAACCCCTCAGGACACCTTGGACTGGATGTGGGTCTCTTTTGCCATGTTCTGAGCTGTTTTTTTAACACGATTCAATAAATTTTACACTCCACTCGCCTGACCTCTCGTTTCGGAGTTGCTGCCTATACGCTTATTTGGTGCTGATATTACAGGATGTAACACTGCCATCCCGTTGCCATTCACGTCCTTCAGTCGATCAACCTCATCAGAGAAAGCTTCAGCCCGCAGGTCCCACCACCCTCCCCTACCCTTGCAAACTGCTCTTCCCCCCTAACTTGCTTCCCCACGGTCACTCATGACAACCTTTTCTCTTTACTGTCCAACTCCAACCTCACTACCTGTAGTCTTGACCCACTGCCATCCCACCTCATCCCAGTCCTCAGTGCTTCTATCATCCCAAACCTCACCCATCCTTAACCCCTATCTTCATTCCTGGTACCCCTTCCCAGCCTAAATAACCCATTTTTAAGGCCCCGAACGTTGAAAAGAGCAGTTGGATGAGGCTCGTTTTATTCGAGACAAGTGTACTTTATGGGGGAATAGTTTAAGTTCACTTATAAATAATTGCAATATTTTTTTTTTTTTTTTAAAAAAATTTTTTTGTTTTTTTTTATATTTTTTTTACACCATTCAACATTTCACACGTAATAACTTTTTAGATTAATTCTACAGGTTATTACGGTCGTGTGGATACCAAATATGTGTATGTTTTTTTGTTGCGTGTAATTTAATGCACAATTATTTTTTATTAAATATTTATTTTTTTTTTTTTTACACTTTTTTTTTACAGTTTTTATGTGTTTTTTTTACTTTTTTTTTTTTTACTCCATGAAGGGAGAACTGTTTTAACATTTTTTTACATTTTTTATTTACACTTAGTAATTATTAGCATAATTATATATGGTAATACATTCTAATTTGTGTCAGTCTGACACAGGCAGTGACCTGGACACCACACAGTGGTCCTTCACTGGCTTCGTACAAAAGACAGCTCTGGGGCCACTCTTGGTCCCCAGGGCTTACTGTGCAGCCGTTCCCGGGCTCTGTCGGGGGACCGGGTGGGTTCCAAAACACCGACAGAGCAGGGAACCTTTGATTGCGCTGCGGGAACGCACCGCCGCAATCAAGGGTTAAAACACCGGTTGCGGAAAGGGTTTTCCCCCCTCCGTGCTCGCGGGAGATCCCCGGGGATCGGGGCTGTGTAGAAACACCCCGTCCCAGCACAATTTTGGGGGCCGGGGCGCCGCAAACCCCGGGTGTCTGCACGACGTCTAAAGTCGGCGGGGGGTTTTTTAAAGGGAAATTTAAAAACTTTGCCTATCACCCCCCAACCCTTTTTAAAAAAAAAAAAACCTTGCCCCCTCTTCTCTTTCCAATACCCCCCCACTCACTGCTCCCTTTGCTTCCAAACTCCTCGGGGCAGCACGTCAATCTTCACTGTCCTCCCCCTCCCTCCAATCTTTTCCTTAAACCCATTAAAATTTGGGGTTTCCGCCCCCAAAATCACTCTACAGAAACTCCCCTAACCAAAGTCACAAATGACCTAGAAAACTGCTAAAGCCTCAAGCCACTACTCTTGCTCCTCCTCTTGGACCTTCCCCCTTCCTTTGACACGTCGACCCTTCCCTCCTGCTACAAAATCCTCTCCCCCCCGGGCATCACGGACTTGGCTTTTTCCCTTTGATCTCCCGTACCTCACTGATGGGACTTTGGGTTTCTCACTCCCCCCGCTCCTCCTCCTCCCCCCGGCCACTCCCCTTTTGGGTGTCCCCCGGGGGCCCGTCCGGGGCCCCAAAAAACTCTTCTCTATCTACCCCCTTGGCCCCCGGCACCCTCATACCCCAACATGGCTTTCATTACCACCGTATCTAAATGATCCCCAAAACTCTACATCTCTGGCCCAGATGCACTTCTCTACTCTCCCGGACCCCTGACTGCCTGTCCTCCATTTCCCCTTTCCTCCAAACACGTTTTCCCCAAAACTAAATGGGAAAAACCGAACTCTCATCTTTTTCCCCCGTCCCCCCTTCCCTCCCCCCGCCCCTGATCTCTCTATTTTTAGTCAACGGCTCTACACTTTCCAAACCCGGGCCCCCCAAAATCCCCCTGTCTTGGGGAAATCCTAAAACTCTGCTTTTAAACTTTCAAACCGCACCCCCAAAACCTCACCTCTGCCTGCCGCCCCCCCCTTAAAAATATCTCTCAAATCCGTTTATTCCTCGGCTAAGAAAACTACAAAAAAAGCGGTTTCCCTGCCCCTTTTTAACTCCCACCTAGACTACCGCAACATCCTTTTTCCCGTGGCCTCCCAGCTAGCACCCTCCCTCCCCTCCAATCCAAACCTTAACTCTGCTGCCCTCTTAAACCACCTCTCTCCCCCGCTACTCCTTTTGCCTCTCCCCCCCTGGGCCAAACCCTTTACTGGCTTTCCCCTTCCCCCGCGAATTCACTTCAAGCTACTTTAAACCCTTACCCACAAGGGTCTCCCTAACCTCCCCCTCCATACATCCTGCCCTAATTTTTTCCCAAAAATCTCCCCCCACCCCAAACTCCGCTCCTCACAGGAACCCTTTTCCTCTGCTCTCCTCTTATCAGCTCCTCGCACAAACCGGCTCCAAGACTTCTCCCTTTCTTCCCCACACTCTGGAACTCACTGCCCCAACACATCAGACTCTCCCCACTTTCACCAGCTTTAAAAGCAACCTTAAAAACCCCTTTCTTCGGCTTTCCTATAACCTTCACTAACCTTGTCCTTCCTTTTTCCCCCAGACAGTCTGCCCCTCACCTCCTGTCTCTTTCCCCCTCCTGTAGATTGTAAGCCCTCGCGGTAGGGTTTCCCCTTTTCCCCCTGTCTGCCAATTGCATAAAACACTTATCACTGTACTCGTTTGACTTATGTAATGTATGTAACCCCCTCGAATGTACAGCGCCCTGGAATCAATGGCACTTTAAAATAAATAATAATAATAACTCAAGATCAGTACAGGATAAGTAATGTATGTACACAGTGACTGCACCAGCAGAATAATGAGCGCAGCTCTGGGTAAAATACAGGATGTAACTCAGGATCCGTACAGGAAAATAATTAATGTTTACAGTGACTGCACCAGCAGAATAGTGAGTGCAGCTCTGAAGTATAATACGGGAATGTAACTCAGCGTCAGTACGGGATAATAATGTATGACACAGTGACTGCACCAGCAAATAGTGAGTGCAGCTCTGGAGTATAGTAACAGGATGTAACTCGGGATCATACAGGATAAGTAATGTATGTACACATGACTGCACCAGCAGAATAGTGAATGCACCCTCTGGCGTATAATACAGGATGTAACCTCGGGAAATCAGTACAGGATAAGTAATGTATATACACAGTGACTGCACCAGCAGAATAGTGAGTGCAGCTCTGGAGTATAATACAGGATGTAACCGGATCATACGGGATAAGTAATGTATTAAACATTGACTGCACCAGCAGAATAGTGAGTCCCGCTCTGGAGTATAGTACAGGATGTAACTCAGGATCAGTACAGGATAATAAATGTATGTACACAGTGACTGCACCAGCAGAATAGTGAGTGCAGCTCTGGAGTATAGTACAGGATGTAACTCACGATCAGTACAGGATAGTTGCCCAGTGAGTATCGTGCACATATGGGACCCAGTGAGTGCCAGATGACGGCTCTGCCAGCATGCAGTGCATATCTCTCTGCCTGATTTCGGATTGCAGGGTGGTGGAGTACACCTGGACACCCCCTTAGAAGGCCTGATCTGTGGATTGGCCATCAATGTTTGATCAGTGCGGTTCCAACCTCTTAGTAAATGTGTCACGTCCCCTTGGTACTGAAGCTCTTCTCACTCGTTGCATTGATCAGAGGTAGAATCACATAGGATTCCCCTCGATTTATTGACTGGGGGTTAGAACCTCCCAATAAAAAAATGACTGTATATTATAAGGATAGTCGGTCAATGTTATACTGGAGAACCCCTTTAAATCTGGAAATCCCGGCTCTATGTATACTATATACACAGGGTTCCTCCTCGGGAAGCCCGCTCCTTTCATCCTTTGTTCATTTCCATCTCTTTCTCCGCCAGCCGGTGGGATCTCTGGGTATTATCACAATCAGCGGCGCCCGGACTGTTTAGCAGCTTTTCTATCACGGTTTTGCTCAAGGTCTTGTGCAAAAGCAAGTAGGCGTCTCATTGTACGAGGATCGCGGGCAGCTTCCTCCTCCAGGTAATGTGTTAAGTGAGACTTGTAAAAGGCTTTTTATGAAGCATCTACCGCCTTCTCCCCCACATGTCTTGAGTGTCTATTACAAGCCCTATAATATGCTGTAATATTAGGTTGTGGCTACCTCTAGCGCTCAGCTGATTGAGGGTAAACAACGAGCACCACGACCTCCTCGCTGATTACCAGGTTCAGCACTATACGTTGGGTTGTGACTGTGCCTAATATTGCAATCAGTCTCATTCACTTTCAAAAGATTTGGCTGCTTTGAGTTGTAGTACCAGGCACAGCCACTAGTAATAGTATGGCGCTGTGACACAGCTCCTTCAATCAGCTGATTGGCATGGTTGTCTAAAGCCGGATCCCCATTGATCTTATTAGAGAGAACATCAATATTCCAGTCTTAAAGAATCCCTTTAACCAGGCTCGGAGAGCAGGGGTAACCACCGGTGGGCTCATGGCATGGCGGACCTGGGGCTGTTCTTCAGGAAGAAAGGCTGAGAAAGGAAGGCAGAAAGCAACAGGCAGAGGGAAAGTCCTGTACAGTAGCCCACTGTTGGGCCCAAGAATCAACTTCACTGATGGGCCCCGAGAATTAACTCCACTGTTGGGCCCCAAGAATCAACTCCACTGGTGGGCACCAAGAACCACCTCTACTGGTGGGCACCAAGAACCACCTCTACTGGTGGGCACCAAGAACCACCTCTACTGGTGGGCACCAAGAACCACCTCTACTGGTGGGGCCCAAGAATCAACTCTACTGGTGGGCACCAAGAATCAAGTCTACTGGTGGGGCCCAAGAATCAACTCCACTGGTGGGCACCTAGAATCAAGTCTACTGGTGGGTACCAAGAATCAATTCCACTATTGGGCCCCAAGAATCAACTTCACTATTGAGCCCCAAGAATCAACTTCCCTGTTGGCCCCTGGAATCAACTCCACTGGTGGCTCCAAGAACCACCTCTACTGGTGGACCCCAAGAACCACCTCTACTGGTGGGCACCAAGAACCACCTCTACTGGTGGGGCCCAAGAATCGACTCCACTGGTGGGCACCAAGAATCAAGTCTACTGGTGGGTACCAAGAATCAATTCCACTATTGGGCCCCAAGAATCAACTTCACTATTGAGCCCCAAGAATCAACTTCACTGTTGGCCCCTGGAATCAACTCCACTGGTGGCTCCAAGAACCACCTCTACTGGTGGACCCCAAGAACCACCTCTACTGGTGGGGCCCAAGAATCGACTCCACTTTTGGGCACCAAGAATCACCTCTACTATTTGGCCCCAATAATCAACTTCACTGGTGGGTTCCAAGAATCGATATCACTGGTGCACATACACCTAAGACAGGAGTCCTCCAAATGCTTGTTGATACCCAACATTCCCGATCGTCCTCGACATCTGCTCTCTGAGGCATGTCAGGACATCACTCCGGAGATTAGATAGTTTTTGGATTCGGAAGACCTACCCCTAATGTGCATGAACAACGTCAGCCAGAGCTACGAAGGACAACTCTCAATCTGGAGGACCCGTCATGTCTCAGTATTACAAGGACAGCCTATTGCTTTCTATGAGAACTATGTAATTCTTCATGTCTCCTATGGGGGTGCTGCAGGGTAACTGAACACTTTTTCCAAGTTACAGCTGCCGTTAAAGTCAGATAGGTGCAGGTCTCACCTCTAGGACCCGCACCTATTGCGCACGACTCTCCATTCAGTTCTATGGGAGTTCTGAGTACAGAGGAGCAGTGTGTTAGACTAGCAATGCTAGGAATAGGCCATCAAAGACTATGGTCGCAAGGCGCCACTAAGGCTGTGTAGACTGAGTGCTGGTCCCCCTTGTATTCTTCCCCTATAGCCACACTTTGTACATCAACAGGTCACTAGGGATACTTTCTCTCCATAGCAGTTGCAGACAGGACCAGATTTTAGGGCGTCCCACCCTTCGGGGCTTCTCCTTTGCTCCAATTGATAATTCTCTCCATGGCTGACTATGCAGGCCAAGCCTAAGGGAATCGTTGCCTTTGTTCTTCCATTAGCCCCTCAGACTTCACTTGTGGCCCCTCAGCTACATGTGGCTGCAGTAGTGAGGTGAGGTCCCATACCACCCTTAAGGTTATAGTTTTTGCCCCCCGCTGGTAGACACATACTTCCTGTCGTGGCTCGTGCCGCAGTTGGTTTATGCAGCCATGGCAGCGCCCGTGTACTCCGTCACCATGGTCGGCATCCCGGTCTTCCTGAGTGCTCACCTCCCATGCCTCTTACTGGCCCCCTGCTTGACAGGGCTTTCTAGGGCATGGTTGCGTTCACCCTCTCTGATTTAAAGGGCCATTGCCCACCTCCAGCTTTCTCAGAGCCAATGCTCTGGGGCCTCTGACTATTTAAAAGCTCCTCCTCCACTGCAAACCAGTGTTTGGCTTTGTTCCTGCTTGTGATTTTCCGGTATAGACCTTTGGATATCCCCAACCCACTTAGAACTCTGCCTCTCCTGACCATCTATACACTGCCTGTCCTGACCTCCTGTCTGTGACCCGTTTAAAACTGTATACCGCCTTTTCTGACCATCTGCCTGTGACCCATTTACAATTGTATGCTGCCTGTTCTGACGTTCTGCCTGTGACCCATTAACGACTGTACGTTGCCTGTCCTGACCTCTTGCCTGTGACCTGTTGATGACTGTACATTACCTGTCCTGACCTTTTGCCTGTAACCCATTTACAAATGTATGCTACCTGTACATACCTTCTGCCTGTGACCCTTTTACAGTTGTATGCTGCCTGTCCTGACCTCCTGCCTGTGACCCGTTGATGACTGTAAGTTGTCTGTCCTGACCTTCCGCCTTTACCCAGTTTACAAGTGCATGCTGCCTGTCCTAACCTCCTGCCTTTGACCCATTGACAACTGTATGCCACCTGTCCTGACGTCCTGCCTGTGACCTGTTGATGACTGTACATTGTCTGTCCTGACCTTCTGCCTGTAACCAATTTACAATTGTAAGCCAACTATACAGACATTGTGCCTGTGACCCTTTTACAGTTGTATGCTGCCTGCCCTGACCTCCTGCCTGTGACCATAGATTACTGTACATTACCTGTTCTTACCTTCTGCCTGTAACCCATTTACAATTGTATGCTGCCTTTCCTGACCTCCTGCCTGTGACCATTGATGACTCTATGTTGCCTGTCCTGACCTTCTGTCTATGACCAGTTTACAATTGTATTCCACCTGTCTTGACCTCCAACTTGTGACCCATTGACAACTCTATGCCACTTGTCCTGACCTCCTGTCTGTGACCCGTTTACAACTGTATACCTCCTTTTCTGGCCATCTGCCTGTGACCCATTTACAATTGTATGCTGCCTGTTCTGACCTTCTGCCTGTGACCCATTGACGACTGTATGCTGCCTGTCCTGACCTCCTGCCTGTGACCTGTTGATGACTGTACATTGCCTTTCCTGACCTCCTGCCTGTGTCCTGTGGATGACTGTACATTGTCTGTCCTGACCTTCTGCCTGTGACCTGTTTACAATTGTTTGTCTGTCCCGACCTCCTGTCTGTGACCTGTTGATGACTGTACATTGCCTGCTCTGACCTTCTGCCTGTAACTCATTTACAAATGTATGCTCCCTGAACATACCTTCTGCCTGTAACCCTTTTACAGTTGTATGCTGCCTGTCCTGGCGGTCTGCCTGTGACCCACTGACGACTGTACGCTACCTGTCCTGACCTCCTGCCTGTGACCATAGATGACTGTACATTACCTGTTTTTACCTTCTGCCTGTAACCCATTTACAATTGTATGCTGCCTGTCCTAACCTCCTGTTTGTGACCCACTGATGACTGTATGCTGCCTTTCCTGACCTCCTGCCTGTGACCATTGATGACTCTATGTTGCCTGTCCTGACCTTCTGCCTGTGACCAGTTTACAATTGTATGCCACCTGTCTTGACCTCCAACCTGTGACCCATTGACAACTCTACGTCACTTGTCCTGACCTCCTGTCTGTGACCCATTGACAACTGTATGTTGCCTGTCCTGACCTCGTGCCTGTGACCCGTTTACGACTGTATGGCGCCTGCCCTGACCTATGTCTCTGCCTCACCCCTCTGTAGCGCACGGCCACGCCAGACGGCTGACACGGAGGATCCACTCCCTGTCCGTGACCTTCTGTGCACTCTTATATATAAGAGCTCTGAATTTAACATTACAACCCATTCTCTTCCTCCAGTGTCTCCTATTTTGGGGAACCCTTTCTCCACACAGAAGACCCTGGGGTCAGATCAGTCACCTCTCAGCAGCTTCTCTATCATCCCATATCCTCCGGCATCTTCTGCTTGCCATTCCTTGAGGAACATCTCATATTCTACAAGACAACATATATGAGGCGCGCGTGTCCATGGTGCTCTTGCCCCTGGGACCTCCTCTCTGCGCGGCACATGGGCTGGTGGTGGTGATCTCAGCCACGAGGCGCTGCCATGCTCCTGGCCACCTACTAGTTACTGCCATAGCTCAGTGCGTCATCTGTCTTCTTCCCAAAGTCAGCCCCCCCCCTCCGTCCTGGAGGCGGTGAGAGCAGTCACATGCCGCTGACAGCCGGCAGGACCGCCGCGGTGCATGACCTGGTTTGATGCATTGGAGAAAGCAGGAAGATTCACCGGAGGGGCCACTAGATTGGGACTATATATAGAAGACTGTGCGGCTCACGGGGAGAATCGCGGTCGTGCTTCTATCTTTTACCGGTCTTAATTATGTCATCTGCTGAACCTTAAATGGATCTGAGGTCCACCCCCCCCCCCTCATTGAAGTCAAAGACGTGACCCCAATATCTCTGTGCCTCTTCGGGTGCAGCGACTGGTCCCGAGACCCATCAAGGATCTTTCAAAGTGTCCAAAAGAAGCCACCTGAGCACATGAGGTGCCAAACTGATTTGGGGACCCATGAGTTACCCCTATTACTGTTGATGTTAGGAAGAGATGCGCACAATGGTCTTTACAGCTGTGGTTTTGGCCCATCAGCAATATAAGCGCCCACTCCCCTGTGAAAGGCTCCTTGATCGAAGTCGTGTCAGATGTACAGGAGATTTACTGGTGGCTGCCAGGATGATGAGAGTTGTAGTTTGCAAAAGTTTGTTCAATGTCTATATCTGGTATATTAATGGTGTATATTTACTACAAGATGCTTTGTGGTCGTAAACAGGAGTGGTCCAGACGGGGTACTCTTACTCTCTTACAGGGGTGGTCAGACCATGGGTACCCTTACTCCCTTACAGGGGTGGTCAGACCATGGGTACCCTTACTCACTTACAGGGGTGGTCAGACCATGGGTACCCTTACTCACTTACAGGGGTGGTCAGACCATGGGTACCCTTACTCTCTTACAGGGGTGGTCAGACCATGGGTACTCTTACTCACCTCCTTACAGGGGTGGGTCAGACCTGGCTACCCATTACTCACAGGCGTGGTCATGGTCCCTGTGGTACTTTCTGACTTACAGGGGGTTGTCAGACCGTGGGTACCCTTACTCACTTACATGGATGGTCAGATCATGGGTATCCTTACTCCCTTACAGGGGTGGTCAGACCATGGGTATTCTTACTCCCTTACAGGGGTGGTCAGACCAAGGGTACCCTTACTCCCTTACAGGAGTGGTCAGACCGTGGGTACCCTTACTCCCTTACAGGAGTGGTCAGACCGTGGGTACCCTTACTCCCTTACAGGAGTGGTCAGATCATGGGTATCCTTACTCCCTTACAGGGGTGGTCAGACCATGGGTACCCTTAGTCCCTTACAGGGATGGTCAGACCATGGGTATCCTTACATACCTCTACAGGTGGTAGGTCAGACCATGCGGTACCTTAGTCTCTTACAGGAGATGGTCAGCACATGCGGTACTCCTTACTCCCTTACAGAGTTGTCAGGGACATACTTGGGTTCCCCTTACTACCTTATAAGGTGGTTGGCCCGCCCACTCTTTATTGTTATGAGATCTCAGATCACCTAAATAGAATCAGATCCCCTACATTAATATCAGTCACCAGATCCCTATGTTAATATCAGACCCCAGACCCGAATTCCTAAATATAGTCAGCCCCTTTATTAAAATCAGACTCCACATAAGACCATCTTAATATTGTCAGACCCCTCCCCCCAGACCTCTACATTATTATAAGACCCTAGAGAACAGACCACCTAAATGTAATCAGATCCCCTATATTAATATCACACCCCACATCTATCATCTAAATACACCAACAAGCAAAAGGGTAACAATATTAATGAACTTGTTGGCTATCAGGTCTCCATAATCATGCACAAGCCATGGGAGGCTTAACATAATGTTACTAGACAAATCTCATCTTGTGATCTCTCTTTATCATAACTTTACCTGGCAACTATTTAAGCATACTGCTTAGTTCGCGATTCTTGTCATGTAACTGCAGATTGTTACTGTTTGCTCTGATTGGTGGAACAATCTTTTTTTATTCTGTACACCTTCCTTGTACACTATTGTAAATCTGGCAGATGCTGTGTCTTGCAGAGCATAGCATATCTTCGGTGCTGCGCCTGGTGCCAGTTTTGGCGTACGACTGTTCATACTTTTTGTTTTTTATGATCAAAATATGGCAAAAAATGGCGCAGCCCCGTTCCGCATGTCACCCTCAGTGTTATTTACTGTCTGATGCTCCCGCATATTATGTTCTCGAGGATGCTCTACTGGTCTGGCGCTGTCCGGTACCAGGCCGGGGTGTTCACCACCGCACGCTACTAGTGGCTGGCAGTCAGGAGGGTGAGCATACCTACCAATAATAACACAAGATTTTTCATGCAGTTTTTCCCAATTTTTAACCCTTTGCCAGGAATTGGTGAAAATTACTGTAAACCACTGAGTGACCAGAGGACAGCGAATACAAATAGGGTGTCTCCCGATAAAACGATCTGACCCAGTCTAACGGATCCGTCCTCCATATCCTACCCTGGCACATCGATCCAGGAACGGTGTCGCCTCACCTGGGTCCCAAGTAGGTCACCGGGTGTCACCTTCTCATCTTCATGTTAAATGTCGAAAAGATTAACCGCCCACCTCTGTGCTCCGCCGGCGCGTAGCTCTGATCGCTATGCAGAAAAAAAACTAAAGGTCACGCAGGCAAAAGGAAATATGGGTCACCATCTGTTTAATTCTCACCTGTGCCGTCCAGATGTACAGGAGGATGTCTGCAGATCTGACTCACTGGGGCACGCTGGGACACAGTCTGCATTTAATGTGGATGCTGAATTCATAGCCAGAGCGCTCCCAGAGTCCTTTCTATAACCCCCAGATCAAAGATTTGGGGCCAATAACTATATTTATAGGGGTCAGAGATTTATCTGCCTGATACAAAGCTCCAAATCCCCTGCAAAGTCAATCTGTCTGTCTGCAGCAACCACTAGTGGAGACTCACAAGCTCCCTCTAATGGTGGCTGCAGGTAGCCAGAATCTTTGAGCCTTATGTGTGAAAACTGTCTAGCAGTAAGACTGTCTTTGTTGTCCATAGTACCCAATCAGAGCCCATAGCAACCAACCAGAGACCATAGCAACCAATCAGAGACCGTAGCAATCAACCAGATCCCATAGCAACCAATCACGGAATATAACAACCAATCAGAGCCCATAATGACCAATCAGAGCTCATAGCAACCAATCAGGGCCGATAGCAACCAATCACAGCCCATAGCAACCAGTCAGAACTCATAGCGATCAATCAGAGCCCATAACGACCAATCAGAGCCCATAGCAACTAATCAGACCTCATAGCAATACCAATGCTATAGATCACAGTGGACCATCAGAGTCAGATTTTAATTTCAATAGTACACTGGAAAATAAAAAGCCTGACTTTGATTGGTTCGTCAATGGAACTCTTATTGGTTGCTATCGGCAACAAAGTCAGTCTTACGGCTAGACTATTTTTATACATAAGGCAGAATTGTTATCAGAAAATGGGCACCTCAATCACTACATTGTTATGTAAAAATCAATTAATCTGTAGAGAATTCTTGTATATTATATTATCTACATATAGTTTCTTGGGATCGAAGAATACTACAATTGCGCTATTCACGGATACCCTCATTCATATGGCCAGAATTCAGATAACCTATAAAAGTCCTATTAGATGAATGGGACGCATGACAGTCACTAATGGATCTCGTCCAAGGCAGTGTTTCTGTCAAGTCTCAGTCCTCTCAGAACAGCAAAGTCACTGTTTTGAGGATATTGTATAATTATATGACCTCTGCAATATTAGGGAAATCTGCATAACATGACATGTGGTGGGTCTTGAGGTAACTCTGGAGGTAGTGAGAAAACATGGCTATAAGGGCTATAAACAAGAAAACTGTCTAAGATAAGTTCACACAACTGATCTTGACGCTGTCTTCAGAGCATTTCCTTGCCCAAAACAGCATCAAAAAAGCCTCCAAAACGCCCTCAGTTCATTTACATTGATTCCTATGTAAATAACAAGTGTTGTGTTCACATGACAGAAACCATCAGTGCACTGGTTTATTGAGGAGCGTGGGATGTGGGTAACAGGTTCATAATCCAAGTGGGACTTTTGATATGGAGCCTGGAGTTTTATCTAATTCAAATGATGGATGGATGAGAGTCTGTCCTTCCAACCATAACATCATCCAACCATATAAGAATTAGGTATTTCTGGCCTTACCCCGTATCACCTAACCTTCCAGTCAGGGACCAACAATTACCCTGATGAGCTGATGGAACAACAAATTACCCTAATTAGCTGATGGGACAACACATTACTGTAATGAACTGATGGGCAGCTCTGAAATCTGAACCAAGTTTCAATACTATAAATTATGGTTGTAACAACATCATCTGAGCTGTGCTCCAATCAGGGCTGTGGAGTCGGAGTCGTGGAGTCTGAAGCCTGTATTTTGCAGGAGTCGGATGTCTGTGGCAGTCGGAGTCGGTCGCTATTTTGCAGGGTTCGGAGTGTCAATAAAATTGACCGACTTCGACTCCTAAAAGATATAATAAGTTGTGTCCAGTTAGTTCAATGCTGGGCAAATGAGCAAGAGAATTGGGTCCGGCCAGTGCTACTGCTCCACTATCTTCACGCCTTAATCACATGGGAGTGATTCGATATGTTGTCAATGGGGAAGGCACATGCGCTGCCCAGGGGGAGATGATACCCGCTCCAGGGCAAACAGATTTCAGCAAAATTTTTCACCTGTTTTACAACGAGAAGTAGCAGAATCATCTCCATTTATCAAAGCTGACTGTGGCTGAGCAATTCCTTTGTTATACCAGCCGACATGGTTAGAGATGTTGACCCTGTGGGTCACCGCTTTGCCACAAACTCCAATGTTAGTGTTGAGAGGCCGTTCCTCTAGGCTGGAATAATGAGATCAGATGTGAGGTCATGTATTGCAGGATATGATGGACGGCTTTATTATTCTCAGAACAATTTCAGAGACTCCACAAATGTTCCTGCAGTGTTTTGCAAATTTACAATTATTTTTGGGTCCTAAAGTTGTATCCAATAAATATATTATTACCTACTGACAAAGCAAAAGAGTTAAACAATGTTTTGAACTTGTGACTTTCCGGCTCCATATCTCACCGACACTACCGCTTTGTAAATGATGGCTACTGTAATTTCTATATACAGTCAATTGCATTACCATCTTATAACATAATAAATTAGACTTCGCAAGTATTTGCCATCTGCTTAGTTACAGTTTTGTGCCAAAAAATCACCTGTGTTAATTTTCTATAGTTAGTTTTATTTGTAGTATTATTGGTTAGTCATTCGGGAAATCCACTTTGGTTTTCAGCTTGCCTAATAATCCTTCTGGGCTCGGAATCAGATATTCATGCTTGTTTGGGACTAAAATCTGATCCCAGGTCTCTTCTACCAAATCCAATGTTGGTGCAGACTGGACTTGGATAACAAATACAGCTATTTTCTCACTCTACCCCACAAGTGTTCAAAGTTCAAAAATATGTTGTACCTTTTGCTTGATTTCGTGTCTGTTCTACCTCTAAATAGCTTGATGTTTTATCATAAGGTGTTAAAGATCAGCCTGAGTTACATTTTACTACAGTCAGTTATCACTTAAACACGCGTCGTGTATGAGGGAGTCAGGAGTCGGAGTCAGGAGTCGGAGGTTTGGGAAATTAAGGAGTCGGAGTCGGGGCTTCAGCTTGCCGACTCCACAGCCCTGGCTCCAATTCCTCCAAGTATCAGAAAACCCTCTAAATTGTTAGGTGTTTTCTGAGATTTCTCCCTTTTATATTAGAACTGTTATTGCATGTATGTATGTATGTATGTATGTATGTATGTACCTATGTATGTATGTACCTATGTATGTATGTATGTACGTATGTATGTATGTATGTACCTATGTATGTACCTATGTATGTATGTATGTATGTACCTATGTATGTATGTAGTATGTTTTTGTACCTATGTTGTATGTAGTATGTAGTATGTATGTTTGTATATGTTTTATGTATGTCGTTGTATGATGTATGCCCTTGTATTCCCTATGTATGTATGTATGTTGTACCAGTATGTAGTAAAAAGGAAAAAAAAAGAAAGGGGATGGCGCTTCTATTGAAAGTATTTTCTGGTAATAGTAAAAACCCAAAAAAAATTGTTGGGTTGCAAAACTGATGGGTTGTGCGAGGTATATAGGGCAAAAAGCTCATAAAAACGGGGTTGGCGTAATAACCCCAAAGACAGAGCCGGTGTCTGGTCCTGTGTCTGGCCCCCCTCGGGCAACGGTAGTAAAAAAGCAGAAAATAAAAAATACAGGACCGGGGCGCTCGTTCAGAAAAAACCTCGTGGGGGTGGAAAATAGGATAAAATGTTAATTTTATTCCATTAAAATTCAGTTTGATAAGCGTTTGTGCTGCAAGATTCTCAGATGCTATAAATCCATTAATAAAAGAGAAATGGTCATAATTTATATATAAAAAACCCGCAATGATTGGTTAATATTTTAACCAATTACAATTTTTTTAAGAAAGGTAAAAAGTTGTAAGGAAAACCCTTTTAAAAAAATTTAAAACTGAGGACCTGGTTAAGAATGAAACCCCTTGGTGGAGAGGAAGTAGCGGGAGATTCAACCTGCCAATAGAAATAGTATCGATTTGTTTGTTGTTAATGTAATAGGTTTTAAAAAGGGAGAGAGATCTTTAAAAAAGAATGGTAGTTAAGGGGGAAAATAAAATACCAAAAAAAAAAAAAAAAAAAAAAGGGGCTGCCCCCCAGGAATTTTGAGCCAAAAGATCGACATAAAAAAGGTAGGAAAAAAAAAAAAAAAAAAAAAAAAAAAAAAGCCATTAAAATGTGCAAAAAACCCCGGGTGGGGATGCCCACCTAAGAAAGGGAAGGGGGAGTGGGAACCCATGCAAAAAAGCTTGTAGATTATAAGGGAACCCAGAAAAAATGATTTTGAAACTTTGGGCAACTGGGGAAAATTTACAAAGTAAAAAAGCAAAGTGATGTGCTATAGAAGCAATTCCCCCAAAAGCGATCCCAATAAAAAAAAATGAACCAATGTGGCGGGAAAAAATTTTATTGAAAAAAGGAAAGGCCCAAAAAATCGTAAAATAAAATAGGGAAAAACCCTTTTAATATGTGAGAAAAACCCCATTCCCTTAGCGATAGAAGGAGGGGTTCAAAAATTTGGAGAAAAGTTACCCTTCCAATAATAGAAATTAAAAAATATAAAAGAAATCCTTTGTTAAAAACGGTGTATCTTAGGGGGTTTTTTTTTGTAGATTTTAAAAAACTTAGCATTTTTCGATGATAAAAAGATGATAGTTAAAAAAAAAATAGAGATCAAAAAACTACCCAAACACCCTTCTTTTTAACCCCCTTGGGGGTTCACCGTTTTTTAAGGTAAACTTTCCAAAAATACCTCTCTTTTTTTGACATACCGGAATCTATCGGGGGTTTATCCCCTTGTTATTGATCTTGGGTTTTTGTATTGTCTTTGGGGAAAGGGGTTTCTTTTTGGTAAACCAATTTTTTAAAAGGGCCCTGGATACCTATTTTTAGGACCTTTTATTGATACGCGATCTGGGGTCCATTAAAACTTTAGATGTAGAGGGGGGGGGTTTTAGTACGGCCCAAAGTTTTGGAGGCCAAATCACATTGGAAATTTAGATATATAAACCAAAAAGAACTTTTACATTTTAAAAATTTTTTTCTTTTATGAAAAAACATTAGTAATGGTTGAACAAAAAAAAGTGGCTTTAGTGATGGAAATAAACCATAGCATGAATTTGGTCCCGCAGGGGCCCAATATTTGGGGGAAATTTTCACCTGGGGAAAAATTTTTTCTTTCAGGGCCACAGTTTACGGTAGGGGCAATTATATTTTTGTTATTCGGTATTTTTTTAAAAATTTAAAAACCAGGGTTTTTTTGGGGTAAGATGATTTTTTAAAAAGGTTTCCTTTGGTTTATATGCCAATTTTTTTAAAAGTGTCTTTTTTTTTCTTTTTTATGGGGCTGTGTTATACTGGAAAACTAAAATATTTTTTCTTGTTTCCCTTGTTTTTTTCCTTTTTGGGAGGATTTTTTGTTTAATTTTTTTTTATTTTGTGAAAAAAATTCCTTTTTTTTAAAGGAAAAGCTATTTTATTTTCTGCTTTCTTTCAAATTTAAGGGAGGTGGATTCCCTTTTCCCAAAAATTTCCTATTTTCAGTATGGCTCCTCTTTCCTTTAAAAACCTCATCCTCAAAAAAACCAATTTTTAGGGGAAAGGGCCCTATATTGTCCGTTTGGTAGTTCTTTACCCAGGGTTTGTAAGGGTCCGTTTGGAAAGTGGATAAAACCCTTTTTTAACCCATTTTTTTGGGAAAAAAGGTTTGCTGTTTTAAAAAATCCATTTTGTTAAAATATTTTTCTAAAATCAAAAAATTTTTCTATTCAAAGGGGATTAAAAATCCCAAATTGAGATTATACCCCAGGGTTTTTTTATATCGGAAAAAAAAGTTTCCCAAACTAAAAGAGGGGCCTTCCAAATAAAAAAGAGATACCCATGTCCCTCTTGTAGAGAGGAAATTTCCCTTGAAAGGGGGATGGGAGTAGTTAAATTGGGACTCAAAGCCCCCCCATAAAAAGTTCCCGGGTAGGAGGGCGGCCCCCCTAGTCCCCAATGGCCGTTCCCCGGGTTTGATGATAAAAGGACCCCAAATTATTTTTAAAGAAAATTTTTTTGCAGAATGAACTCAAGCCCCTTTTTTATAAAAATTTTTTGGGGTAAAACTTTCCCAGTCACCTGCCCGCCCGGTTTTCTGAGTAAACCCCTTTCAAGCCCAGAGGGTTTGTGGGATTTTTGGTGTAAAGAGCGGGTTACTTCCATTGTGCAAAGATACTTAGATTCCGTCAAAATGGAGTTTCAGAAAGTATTTGTTATCAATTGACACGGGCCTTTTAAAGGTAAGTGTAGATTAATAACATAATTCTGCAAATGCAGGTCAAAAAAATGAGATAGATTACTTTGTTATTTGAATTTCTACCGATATTATGGGGTTTTGCCCGGGGGGGCCCGGGGTGTTTTTTGTTTGGGCCTTAGGGAAAAGTTTCAAAAATTTGGGGTACCCAGGTTTTTTCTATTTGAAAGAAATTCTTTTTTTTTTATCTTAGGCCCCCTCTGTGTAAGCTTTAATTTATGAAGTTCAGAAAAATTTTTTTTCAATATTTGGGAAAAAGGGTCCTCCGAACAAGGGGGAATTTTTTTACATTGAAACAGATTTAAAAACCGAAGATTTTGTTTAATTTTGGGACCAAGTGATCCATAATCACCAAACCCCCCCCCTTTATCAGGGGGTGGATGGACTATAGTTGTTAAATTTTTTTGTAAAGATTTGTTTTTGTTCCCCTCGCTTCCCTTTTTAGGGTGGTGCACACACCCGGGGGTTTTTTGCACATAAAGAATGGCTTTTTTTTTTTTTTTTTTTTTTTTTTTTCCTAAAATATTTTATGTCAGATGCCCTTTTTGGGTCCCAAAGGGCCTGGAGGCACTCCTTTTTTTTTTTTTTTTTTTTTTTTTTTTTTTTTGAGTTGTGCTTTTTTCCCCTTATAACTCACCCGTCATCTTCTTTTAAACGATCTCTTTTCCAAAAAGGGTTTAAAAACCCATTTCATTGAAAAAAATTTGCAAAACGATAGCTTTTATCTTTTATTGGGCAGGGTTTAATCTCCCGCTAATTTTCCCCTCCCCCCTTTAGGTTATTCTTAACCCTTTGGGCCCCAGTTTTTAAAAGTTTTTATAGGGTTTTTTTTTCAAAATTTTACCTTTTTTAATAAAAAATTGAAATTTTTGGGTTTGAATATATTAAAACCCAATTTATGTGCTGTGTTTTTAGTATATAAAATTTTGACCCCTTTCTCTTTTATTGAATGTGTTTTATTTGCATCTGGGGAAGTGCTTTTCCGAAAAAAAAAGCGTTATTTCTAAACTGTAATTTTAATTTTGGGAATTTAAAATTAACATTTTATCCCTTTTTGCCACCGCAAGGATTTATTTTTTGTAGAAAGGCCCGGTCCCGTTTTTTTTAATTTTTTGCTTTTTTTTACCCATGTATGTATGTACGTATGTATGCATGTATGTACCTATGTATGATGTTTTACCTATGTTTTGGATTTTAAAGTTCTATGTATGAAGTTCCCATGTATGTATGTATGGGTTTTCATCCTTTATCCTCCCTTTTATCATTTCCCTTTTTTTTTGTATTTTGAAAATAAAGGTACCCTTTGTTTTATAAAGCTTAAAAACTTTTAAAAACGGTTTAAATTTGGGGCTTTTTTGCTTAAGGGCCCATGTTTTGAAAAAAAGTTAGAAGGGAAGACTTTTTTTTGTTTTCCTTATAGTAAACCCCAAACACAGCCCTAGCAACCAACGAGCTCCCCCCTTTAAATTTTTTATAGTTTCCCCAGTTTTAAAAACTTTGGGGGGTCTGAATTTTTTGCTTTTGGGGCAACAAAAAAAAGTCTTAGACTGAATTGTTTTTTATACATGAGCCCCCAAAAGTCCATACTTGTATTTTTTCCAAAATCTATTATGAAAAGGGAAAATGAGCTTGATTGGGGTTTCTTGGGGCTCCCGGGGTTTTTCGCTATGGGCTTGAAAGGTTGTTTTAAAAGGCCTTTATTGGTTTTTTATGTGCTCTGATAGGTTTCTATGGGCTTTGATTGGTTGTTATGTGCTCTGGTTGCTATAGGCTCTGATTGGTTGCTGTGGGCTCTGATTGGTTGCTATGGCAACAAGGACAGTCTTACTACTAGATAGTTTTCATACATAAGACCCATTGTCTTTCAGCCAATCAGAGAATAGGTCATGTGGCCAAAAGGATTGTTGCTTCAGCCAGAAATCCTGTATTCAGCTGCAGGTAAGCAGAGTTACTGTCACTACAGTGTACAAAAAAGCAATTTCTAATGAACTCAGGGAAAAAAAAATCAAACTGGAGTGGTCATTCAAGATCTCTGCTTGCTGACAATGAACGGAAACACTGGGCCTCATGTATGAAAACTGTCTAGGTCTAAGGGCATGTTCACACGGCGGATTTGGTCGTGGGTTTCAGCGCGGTTGCCGCGGCCAAAACCTCGTCTCAAACTTGCGTCTCCCGACGAGGTTAATCGGCGCGGGTTTCGGCACGGTCGCGGTTTGCGGCGAGGTTTTTACCCATACAAATTAATAGGCAGGACAAAACCCGTGCCCAAACCGCGCACCAACCGCGCCGAAAAGCACGGCGAAACCCACGCCGACACCGCGCCGAAGACTCGCTGCAAGAATTGACAGGAGACTTCTCAAACACGCGCGGCAAGGCCGCGGCCAAAACCGCGCCGTGTGAATAGCAACGCGGTTTCCCATAGGAAACCATGTAATGCACTGGGGGCGTTCGGGGCGAGGTTTGGACGAGGTTTTGGCCGCGGCAACCACGCCGAAACCCGCGACCAAATCCGCCGTGTGAACATGCCCTAAGACTGTCTTTGTTGCCCATAGCAACCAATCAGAGCCCATAGCAACCAGTCAGAGCTCCCCTTTCATGTCATATAGTGCTCTGAAAAAATGAAAGGGGAGCTCTGATTGGTTGCTATGAGCTCTAATTGGTTGCTATGGGCTCTGATTGGTTGCTGTGGGCTCTGATTGGTTTGCTTTGGGCTCTGATTGGTTGCTATAGGCTCTGATTGATTGCTGTGGGCTCTGATTGGTTTGCTTTGGGCTCTGATTGGTTGCTATGGGCTCTCATTGGTTGCTATGGGCTCTGAATGATTGCTGTTGGCTCTGATTGGTTGCTATGAGCTATGATTGGTTACTATGGGCTCTGATTGGTTGCTATGGGCTATGATTGGTTGCTATGGGCAACAAAGACAGTCTTAGACCTAGACAGTTTTCATACATACCCCCTGTTGCGTTTACTTCCAGAAGCTACTAAAACCTCCCCGGGCCGAGTGTTACACACGGCGCTGATGGAGCCTGATGAGAATCTCTCGCTCTGGAGGCTGAGACGCCGACGGGACACAGCAGGTCATATCTGGCTGAGCATAGTTACAAGGAGCTGCATGCTTGAGTGGGGATGGGTACAGCTGCCACATCCACCCGGCCTGCAGAGCCCGAGCCTGGCGGCTGAAAATAACACTCCGCGCCGGATCAGGTTGCACGGGAAGAATATAGAGCAGACGCCAAGGGAAACACCGATGTAGCTATGAATAGTTAATGGAGTCCAAGCATTGTCTAGAATCAGCCCCACACCTAATACCCAGCAATGTGTGCGCGGCATTAACTACCACTCATAGCTAATTAGCGGACATTGACGGAGCCGCCCGAGCCGGATCCATTACCGGCCTGTCCTTCCGCAACAGCTACTTATTGTGCAGAGACGCGGCATGACAACCCAGCTTTCCAGAGATAGAGATAAACCCGCTGTGCAAAATAACAACCCTGGGTTACGTCTGTCAGTTACAACTGCAATTCTGGTATTGTATTCTTAAAAGAGAGCCACCAATATAGGAAAGGAGAGGCCTTCCACTGGAAATAAAGTAAATCCCCCGTGTAGCAATAGTGAAAGCTCTGGCCACTCGCTGGGCTAAATATATCCGGAGTCTTCTTCTTTTAGTGTGTGTTCTAATAGTAGCGCCATGCACCATGCAAGATTATTCTCCAAATATTGACACCATGGCACACCCAAATGATAGCGCCAAGAGGATCCGAAAAAATTGTGCAATATAGTCCCCAGCTGAAAGCATCATACCGTGCCTGAATAACACTGCCATATAACGCTTAATCATAGTGCCATATAGTTCCCATAGGATATTACCATATAACGCTTAATCATAGTGCCATATAGTCTCCTTAGGATAATATCATATAATTCCTAATAACCATCCCCTTTACTCCTCAAAGTATCACATAGTGCCTAAATAATGCTGCCATATAGTTCCCAATTGAATGTATTATACAGTGCCTGAAAAACCATGCCATTTACTCCCCAAAGAAAATGTCATACAGTGCCTAAATAACACTACCATCTAGTCTCCATAGGATAGTATCATGTAACGCCTACTAACCATACCATATATTCCCCAAAGGAAAGCGTTATACAGTGCCTAAGAAACGCTGCCATATAGTCTACATAATATAGTATTGTCTAATGCTTAAATCATAGTGCCATATAGTCTCCATAGGGAAATATCATATAACACTTAGTCAAAGTGCCATATAGTCTCCATAGGACAGTATCATATAACGCTTAATCATAGTGCCATATAGTCTCCATAGGACAGTATCATATAACGCTTAATCATAGTGCCACATAGTCCCCAGCTGAATGAATCATACAGTGCCTGAGAAACACTGCCATATAGTCCCCATAGGATATTATCATATAACGCTTAATCATAGTGCCATATAGTCTTCATAGGGTAGTATCATATAATACCTAATAACCATGCCATTTATTCCTCAAAGAAAACTGTCACATAGTGCCTAAATAACACTGCCATATAGTCCCCAAAGGAAAGTATCATATAACACCTACTAACCATACCATATATTCCCCAAAGGAAAGTGTTGTACAGTGCCTAAGAAACACTGCCATACAGTCTCCATAGTATAGTATCATATAACGCTTAATCATAGTGCCATATAGTCTCCATAGGACAGTATCATATAACGCTTAATCATAGTGCCACATAGTCCCCAGCTGAATGAATCATACAGTGCCTGAGAAACACTGCCATATAGTCCCCATAGGATATTATCATATAACACTTAATCATATTGCCATATAGTCCCCAAAGGAAAGTATCATATAACGCCTACTAACCATACCATATATTCCCCAAAGGAAAGTGTTGTACAGTGCCTAAGAAACACTGCCATATAGTCTCCATAGTATAGTATCGAATAATGCTTAATCATAGTACCATATACTCTCCATAGGGTAATATCATATAATGCTTAGTCATAGTGCCATATAGTCTCCATCGGACAGTATCATATAACACTTAATCATTGTGCCATATAGTCCCTATAGGATATTATCATATAATTCCTAATAACCATGCCCTTTACTCCTCAAAGAAAAGTGTCACAGAGTCTAAATAACACTGCCATATACTCCCCAAAGAAAGTGTCATACAGTGCCTAAATAACACTACCATATAGTCCCCATAAGATAATATCGTATGATGCCCAATAATACTGCCATACGGTCCTAAACTGAATGTATAATACAGTGACTAAATAACACCACAATATAGTCCCTATAAGATAGTATCCTATAATGCTAATAGCCATACCGTATACTCCCCAAAGGAAAGTGTCATACAGTGCACAAATAATACTGCCATGTCCAGTCCCCATTTGATGATATCATATCGTGCTTAATCATCCCACATAGTCCCAAATACCAGTGCCATAGGGTCTACATAGTGTCATATATTGCTAGTAACCATATCGTATACTTCCCAAAGGAAAGCGTCATACAGTGCCTGAATAGTCGTGACATTCAGTAACCAAAGTGAAGTAATACTTATTAGCAGTGTCATATAACGTCAAAATAATACCCCCACATGATACAAAATCACATTTCCATATAGTCCCCAAAGAAAGCATTATATATCACCTACATAACAGTGGCATAAAGTCCACAGGATAGTATCATATAAAGGTAATAACCATACTGTGCACTGCCCAAAGGAAAGCGCCACTCAGTGCCTAACACTGCCATTCAGTAACCATATGATACAGTACCTGTAGTGCCGTACATTCCCCAAAGAAATCCATCACTTAAATAACTGTGCCATATAGTGACCAAACAACAGCATCATATAATACCGAATAGCAGTGCCACACAATGCCCAAACCGTACAATCACACAGTAGATTACAGTGCCAGGCACTCCCCAGAGAAATAGAGCGCCTAAGTAACACTGCCATATAGCTCCCAATACAAGTACCATACAGTGCATAAATAACAGTATCACACAGTAACCAAACAATAGTATCACATAAATAGCAGGGCCGCACAGTGCCCAAATGATGCCACCATACAGTGTGGCTAAATAACATTGCCATAAAGTCCTCAGAAAACAGGATCATATCTGGGCCCACAAATACATCTGCCATACCAGTGCCTACATAATACATCTGACATATCAGCGCCCACATCATACATCTACCATACCAGTGCCCACATAATACATCTACCATCCCAGTGCCCACAAATACATCTACCATCGCAGTGCTCACATAAAACATCTAGCATATCAGTGCCCACATAATACCTCTACCATACCAGTGCCCACATAATACATCTGCCATACCAGTGCCCACATCATACATCTGCCAAACTAGTGCCCACATAATACATCTACCATCCCAGTGCCCACAAATACATCTACCATCGCAGTGCTCACATAAAACATCTAGCATATCAGTGCCCACATAATACATCTACCATCCCAGTGCCCACATAATACATCTACCATACCAGTGCCCACATAATACACCTGCCATACCAGTGATCACACAATATATCTACCATACCTGTGCCCACATCATACATCTGCCATACCAGTGCCCACATCATACATCTGCCATACCAATGCCCACACGATATATCTACCATAACCGTGCCCACATCATATGTCTGCCATACCAGTGGCCACATCATACATTTACCATACCAGTGATCTCCTCATACATCTGCCATACCAGTGCCCACATCATACGTCTGCCATACCAGTGCCCACATCATACATTTACCATACCAGTGATCTCCTCATACATCTGCCATACCAGTGATCACATCATACATCTGCCATACCAGTGCCCACCTAACAGACTCTTCTATATCAATGCAGGAGCAGGGGTAGTGATATCAGTAATACCGCCATATTGTTTTGGACACCAACACCTGGGTGACCATTATAAAGAGACATTTTAGGTAAAATCATCATCTTGGGATGGAGGTGAAATTCTAGGGGTCTGCGGGTGCCACAGGTGGGGGCTCTGCTACAGATCTTGCCGGCCCATAGGCCTCAGGTAACACCTCTGGGTAGGACCCCCAACAGTAAGAGCAGAACCCCCAGAGTAAACAGAGCTTTCATGGACCCCCGATACCTCCCGGACCCCCGATACCTCCCGGACCCCCGATACCTCCCGGACCCCCGATACCTCCGGACCCCTACCCGCCATCTACATAACTGTATTCCAGTCCTCACCAACCCCTCCCCCAATCAATGAGTTAATGCCTCCCAGATATTTCCATCCCCCTCCGGCCCTGAGTGCAGGAAAAAAATCAGATTTACAGAAAAATAAAAAAAAATCTCCCATTCACTTTAATGTCTGAATATATTGTGCGCCCGCGAGCAGATGACAGCAACTTCAAAGGGCCGGCGAGGCTCAGCAGCCCCCCCCCCCCCCACCCACCAAAATTAGCCCGCGCTAGCGGCGGTGCTGGGAGCAGCAGATAGCAACCCGAGGGGAACCACAAAAAACCCAAAGCGCCGTGAAGGGAGCGCAGCACAAACCAGATGGGGGGGGGGGGGGGAGCACAGCGTCACCCGGCACCGTCCATGCAGAATGTAAAACCAACACTGGGGGAGGGGGTGTGTGCACAACATGGGGCCCGACACCCCCGTCTAATTTATCATCACCCGCACGTCTCTACAGGGAGCTGTTCATCCTGAGCCTCCTGGTTCATGAATGGAATGTAACGAAATGTAAACTTCTATAACACCCATTCAGTACAGTAGGAGACAAGGAGCAGGGGAGAGAGGAGAAAGGGTGTAATTTGCATTTTATTACACATTCAGAGTCTGTGGAAAGCTGGGTGATCAGTATTGTACATTTGCAAATTAACAATTAGTGCTTTAGGGATGTTGGTACATTGCTAATTACATTGACCCCATTGGGTTAACTGGAATTGTCAAACAGTGACCACCCCTCTCCATATAGTATGCACCTATTGACGGTTAATTGTCCTTAAAGGGGTTTTGCCACTAAGTGAGTTCCTTACCTCTTATCTGTTCAGGAGAAAATACAAACAAAGCACCCTGAGTCATGAACAGCTGCAGGGGTGAGAGGGAGGGGGGTGAGCAGAGAGCAAGGAAGCAGGGAGCGTCTCTAAAGTTTACTCAAATAATAAGATTACAACTAGTGGATTCTCTATACAGCAGACAGCCTCATACACTGCACTTTCTCCCCAGCCCCTTGCAAGCTCATTCATGTTCCCTGTCATCAGATAAGAAGTGCAAACACGCAAGCGCGGCCAGATCAGCTCCTGGTCGTGTCTAATGTAAACTGTCAGGAAACTAAGGGGGACTGAACAATGCTGCAGCTCTCACAGGCTTCACTTTTTGTAATCACATATATTTAGAAAAGTGATTAAATACCCATTTTGGAGAATCCCACATCAATATTACATCGTGGCAAAACCCCTTTAAAGAGATTTCCAGGAGTAGAAAATCATGGCTGCTTCCTTCCGAAAACAGCGCCACCACAGGACGTGTCTAACTATTAAGCTTTCAAAAAGAAGCACCTGGATTTGGAGGAGGCACTGACACCTCCAAGACTAATTCCCAACCCCTAAATTTTCACCTTACAGGGGTTTTCTCACCATGTTGTTCCACTGAGCCACAAGCAGTTTTAAATTCATGCATCCTGTCTCTTCCTGGCGAGGCTGTGGGTGGTTCTATAGCAGTGATTAGCAGATCAGCTCTGTATTCCCAGCTCTTCTAATTGTACTGATATGACAGCAGGAGATCTTATCTATAGAGCAGAGAGCTTCAGAACTCAAAGTAAACAAAAGTATTTACTCTCCTTTGGTTGTTAGAAATAACACGCTCTGTTCTCAACTGGTATGGCAGATGTATGATGTGGGGACTGGTATGGTAGACGTATGATGTGGGCACTGGTATGGTAGA
>JAODAL010009502.1:0-110381 GCA_025379985.1 Phyllomedusa bahiana | reverse complement strand
GCAAATATCCCCTATAATTGTAGGACATAGACCCTCAGTTGGATAGTAGGTATAGATGCCCCCAGAGGTGTAACTTCAAGCTCTTGGGCCCTGGTGCAAAAAAATGAAGTGGGGCCCCCCAGTTACCATGCACCATTTATAATACTGGTACCGCCCTATGTGGCAGATGGTCTTCTGGGCCCCCTCAGGCTGCAGGGCCCGGTAGCGACTGCTACCTCTGCACCCCCTGTAGCTACGGCCCTGGATGCCCCCAATAGGTATGTATATAAGCCCCTAATTGGTAGGTATGTACTGTAAGTTTCTTGTAGGTAATTAAATAGTCCCCCTGTAGATAGATATATGCACCTATAGGTATGTTGTAGGTGTATGGCCCCTGTAGGTGCATATAGCTCCTCTGTTGTTAGATATAGCCCCTCCTGTAAGCAGGTATATGATGCCTGTAGGTAGATATATTAACCTGTAGATATAGCCCCTTACAGGTAGGTATCACTCCTTGTAAGTAGCTATATGTCTCCTGTAGGTAGGTATCTATAGGAAGGTATATGCCCTCTATCGGTAGATATAGGCAACTATATGTAGATACAGCCCTCTGCAGGTATGTACAGCCCTCTGTAGATAGGTAAAAAGCATTGAAAAAGCTGAGATAACATTCTGTGCCATGATATCACGGTGTAATATCTGTTCTGTTTAGTTCTGCTACATCAATAGCCCCCTGTAGGTATGAATAGCCCCTTGTGGGTAGATATATGCCCCTTGTAGGTTAGTTATATGAACCTATAGGTAGGTAGGCAGGTATATAGGACAATAAAAATTATGTTTGCCTCTCTGGGCAATATTTTGCAGCATTCCCTAAGTCCACTCATAAATGTGGAAGGCACTCTTAACCAATTTGCGCATGAATCCATCCTTACAGATCATATACACCCATACATGCTGTTTGTTTCCCCTCGGGTGGGTAGAATCTTGCTGGAAGACAATGCAACATGTCAAAGAGCTAAAATTGTCTAAGGACCTTCCTGAGTCGCTCACAGCCAGTCCAGCTGCTGTTTGTGATGCACTCGGTAAAATTTTTTCTGGATATTTGCTGGTGGTCATGATAATGTGACTGCTTTATATATTAAAATATATATATATATATATTATATATATTTTATATATATATATATATATATATATATATATATATATACACACACGTGTGTCTCTGGTGCTAACAATTGACTTGATATATAAATACATAGCAGAATACAATGCAAAAGGCTATGTACATTTATAAAATGATGCGTAAATATGTTTATGAAATAATGTAGGTTTATAAAACTCTTATTTGTTAACATAAAGCGTCCTAAATTAAATATAAAAAAACACTTCATTCAAGGATAAAAAATATGACAATATTCATGCAAAAGGTGCCACTTCACTGACAATTAACCATTCAATATAGAATAATAGCATATGCAAAGTAACAGAACATGAAATTTACAAATAAAGATTTCAATATTTGATCTAAAGGTGCTGGATATATCCTTGGCAGCCATATATCACATACGGAGTATATATCAGGAGGGAGCATGTCATCCCAACATGCTTTTAGCTTGCACTTTTTTCTTGGGTGTGTATCTCCACTACACATAATGCTTCTAAGTGTGAGAGGACCCATAAAGAAACCTAATACACCACAATATAATAATTAATTACTAAAAAAGTAATAGAGAAGATAATAATAATAATCTTTATTTATATAACCCCTCCTATTCCGCTGTAAAGGGTATAAATATAGACAAAGCCAAACATTACATGGTAAAAAAATAATAACAGAGAAAACAAGGAGGTGTGAGGACCCTACTCTCAAGAGCATACAATCTATGTGGGTGTAGGGGTGAGACGGAAGGTGAGAAATTGTTGGTTTACACAATGGTTCATAAGGGTAGTGTACATAAAAGTGGATGAACCTGCCACCCAAACATTTGTAAAAAATGTATTAGAGTAAAACTGGGAAACCTAGAACCAACCCTTTTGGGAAACCCCAAAGAAGGGGAAGATAAAAAAAAGTGGAACGGGGTAAATGAGATATTAACCCTTAAACCCAGCCTTTTTGACCTTCCTGACACAGCCCTATTTTTGAATCTGCATTGTCAATTATGTAGAATAATTTTTTGACACTTTTACCTTTTTCTGCGTTCAGAGATTGTTTTCCGGAACATTGTGCTTTAAGTTAGTAAAAAATTTTTTACCCATCAACCTTGTTTGTTTGTGAAAAATATCAAAATTTCATGAAAATTTTTGGAAAAATTAGCGATTTTGAAAGTTGCAAAAAATTTCTGGTGAAGGGGACAGAAAATTATCACCACAAAAAAGTTTATAACAGCATCACCTATGTCCCACTATAGGTTGGCACTTTTTTTAAATGTTTTTTTTTTTTTTTCGATTTAGAGGGCTTAAAAATTTTTGTAGTAATTTCTCACTTTTCAAGAAAATTTGCAATATACTTTTTTTTTTAGGGACCACTCATTCTGCGTGGCTTTGAGAGGCCTGCATGTTAATACCCCCAAAAAGTACGCCATCTGAAAAACTGACCCCTTAATATTTACAACACTTTTAGAAGTTTGTAACCTTCAGTATTTCACAGAAATTAAGGAAAAGTGGGGTGAAATTTTCCCAAAAATTTCACTTTTTTTAAAAATTTTTTCAATATTTATCCATTATTAAAAGAATACAAAGTGCAGGAAAATGCAAACTTAAATATCAATTCCCCAGGTCTCCTTTTTAGAATATCCCATATGTGGCCCTAGTGCATTTTTGGCTCCCCCTTTAACCCCAAATTTTGGGAGGAGACCTACTAACTTTGGGGTTCATTTTAAATACGATTTTAAGGGCCCCCTTTTAGGTTTGGGGAACCCCCAAAGGGTCAAAACTTAATAAAAACCCCTAAATAGACGCATTTTTGGAAACTTCCCCCCCAAATGAATAATCCGGGGGGTGCATTGTTATTTAGACCCAAGTGATTCAAAAATTTTTTTTTTTAGCAAAAAGGCTGGAAAAAAAAAATTTTTTTTTCAATAATCTGAAATTTTTGTTAAAATGTTTCAATATACAAGGAACCCGGAAAAAAAGAACCCCTAAAACTTTTTTAAAGCAATTTTTTTCCCAAGTTCGGAAATCCCTACATTGGGTGAAAATGCTGTTTGGGCGCTGGCAGGGGTAAGGGAGGGAGCGCTTTTTGGTTTTGGAACGCAGATTTTGGTGGGGCCTTGTGCATTTGCAAACCCCCCCAAAGTAGCAGAACAGGCGAAACCTTCCAGAGTCGCCCCATTTTGGATTAACACCATCGGGGATCCATTAGGGTGTACTGTCATTTTGGATCAAGGGTGCCCATAGTTTTTTTTTTTAGCTTGGGCAATGAAAAGGGGGGAAAAACGCGTTCGGTCATTTTTTTGAGTTTCAATTTTCCATTCCCCGTGCACTGTAAATGATGTTAACTTTTTTGGGGGGTCGGACAATTACAATGAATAGATTTTATATAGTTTTTTCTGTTTTATTCTTTTACCCACAGTGAAATACGTTAAAAAAATTTTGCGTTTTTTTGTTGTCCTATTTGACAGCCAAAATTTTTTTTTTTGCTGTGTGCGAGTGTGTATGGGCTTGTTTTTTGGGGGTGAGTTGAAGTTTTTTTTGGTACCATTATGGGGGCAATGATGCTATGTTTTTTTTATTATGGTTTTTCTGAGATGTTTTGAAAAAAATACAGAAATCTTGGTAGTTTTTTTTATTTTTTTTTTTTATAGCTCATGTACAGAGGCAATTCGATTTCACCCATACCCAATTTGTTTATTTTTTTAGTTTTACTGCTTTTAACAATAAAACTCCTTTTTTTTTAACGGAAAATAGTTTTTTTGCATGCCATGTTGAGAGCCCTAACTTTTAAATTTTTCTGTGTTGGGCTGTGTAGGGACTTGTTTTTTTTCGGTTTAGTTGACTTTTTTTTTAGTATCATTTTTGGGGGGGACCCCGGTTTTTGATCGCTTTTAAATCCATTTTTTGAGGCCCCGGGTGAAGAAAAAAACTGCAATCCCTAGAGGTTTTTTATTTTTATTTTTAACAGGGCTCACCCCTGCAGTATCCGGATTAATTTGCTTTACTTTTGGGTCGCTAACATTATGGCGAACCCCATTTTTTAGTTTTTTTTTTGTTGAAGCACTTTTAAAAAAAAAAGAAAAAGTTTTTTTGTGTAAAACAAATTTATGATCGCTACTTCTGAGAGCTATACATTTTTTTTTTTTTCCCTATACAGAGCTTTATAAAAACTTTTTTTGCGGGATGAACGAGGTTTTAATTATACAATTTGGCGTTTCAGGAGTTTTTGATCGCTTTTTTTCCATTTTATGTGCTGCGGGATGAAAAAATAATTTAATTCGTGATTGTTTTTTTTTTTTGTTTTTTTACGGCGTTCACCGTCGGGGTTAAATTAAATGACAGACTTATAGGGCAGGTCGTTACGCCCCCGGCGATACCAAATAGGGTACTTTTTTTTTTTTGATCTTTTTGGGGGATTGGCGTTTGTAAAGGGGAAAAAAGGGCGGTGTACGATTTTTATTTTTTTTCGTGTTTTGTGTTTTTCTTGTTTTTCACTTTTTTTTACTTTTTTTTATTTCAATTTTTTTTTTACTTTTTCCCCATAGGGATTTTTAATAGAGACTTTAGATCTCTAAATTTAATAGGATCAGTGCAAGCTTGTTGCCATACTGGTTCCTAGACAATGTCAGTCACATGCCCGGGGGCATCCCCCCAGGGCCGGCGGGGATGGGACGTCACAGACACCGGAAGGCATTCTATGGGCCCTTTCCGGGTGTCTGTAGAGGGAATGCTGCACGAATTTCGCGTCCGTGCGCTGCTGCCGCCGACAAGACGCAGGAGGAAAACGATCTCCTCCCGGTCTCCCTTATTATTCCACCCCATCGTCGCGATAATTTTTAAGGGGTTTAAACCCCCCCCCCCCCCCGAGCATCCGGGGTCGGGGCCAACGCTGCGGGAGTCAGCTGTAATATACAGCTGCACCCCGCCCGTCGGGCCCCAACCCCCAAAAATAGTCCAGGTGCGTGAACCCCCAAAGACCTGGACGTATGGATACTTTAAAGGGCGTTAAGGGGTTAAATAAGTAATGAGAATGAAGTTAAAAGGTGTACTTAAGGGCCCAATGGAGCTGAGATGCTAAGGGAAATTGAGGTTACAGTGTTGAATGCTGCAGAGAGATCCCGAAAATCAAAATGAGTAGCTGCCCTGAGTATAGCTTTAGGAGATCATTTTAATCTTTAGCTAAAAAAGTTTTTTGGGTTAAAGTGCTGAAACTGATTGTGAGGGCGATAAAAAGTGGAATAGGCGGGGGGGGGGGGGGGGGAGCAACCAACCGTTCCAGGAGTTTTTGGGGTTTTTTAAATTTAAAAAAAAAAGGTTTGAGCTGGTTGGATTGCAGGAAAGGAAGGTCCAGAGTGGGCTTTTTCAGTAAAAAAGGGTTTTTTAAAAAACTGTATTTAAGGAGGATAGAAAGTTTTCCCGGGGAAATAGGGTTAAAAAGGGGTATTCTGTTCACCATTTGGCACCTTTATACTGGGCTAGCAAGTTAAAAAGGAGGGGCGATTTCTCCTCCCAGCAGGGGACATCTTTTCCTCTGCGAAATCCCAAGGTGGCACTGGAATTCTTCTAGTGATGGTGGAAAAAAGGTTTCAGTGTCGTTGGAAGTGAAAAGCTAATGAACCCCCTAGTGCATATTACATTTCTCGCTCTGCTACATACTTTTTTAATTGAATGGGATTTGACATTCAGGACTTGGGAAAGATGGGTGATTTTTTTTTTCTGTCTCTCACAAGTAATAACCCAAATTTTACCGGTCCAATTTTGTTTTTGGGTTTCCTACTCCCCAAGTTCTTCCTTAAACCCCTTAGTTTTCTAAAACCCCCTCCCCCCAAAAACCCCGCGCAACCATTTATTTTTTGGCATGAAAAAACATGCACCCAAGAAACTCCCTGTTTTTATATTAAAAAATACCCCGCCATAGGGAAAAACCCTGATTTTGAGTGAAAAATTTTTTTTTTTAAACCCTGGCCCGGGTTTTTTTTGGGCCAGGAAAGGGGGCCCCCGGGTCGGGGAAAGGCCCCCAGAAACCCGGGCTGCGATTCTCCTTTTTTTGATTTTTCCAACCCGGCCACCATTTTTTTTTGGGTTTTACAGGAATTTTGGTTTTTTCCCGGAAAAAAATTTTTAAGACCAGTTTTTCCTTTTTGGGCGGAAATTCCCTTTTTTGAAATTTTCAAAAGCTTAAAAAGGAGGGGAAAAAGGGCGGGTTTTTTTTGGGGCCCGGTAGGGGGGCAACAGTGACCCTTAAATTGCCACGAGAATTAGGCAGTTCTGAAGCAAAGGGGTCCCAACTGCACGTTACTTTAGCATGGTGTACCTAATAAAGTGGCCGGTGAGTGTATATCCTGCAGATTATTACACCTCTGACCTCTACAGATCTGCAGAACAAAATTATATGCTTTATCTGTTTGTGTTTTCATGGGACTGCACATGATCTCTCTCTCTGCTGCAGGACCTCTGATCACTGTCAGTGAAAAGCTCACCCTCCACCCGCACACCATGTCGCACCACCTCTGATTGCTGTCAGTGAAAAGCTCACACTGCACGCATATGTCATACCTACCACTGCTTTCTATCAGTTAAAAAGCTCACCCTGCTTGCATACGTCGCACCTACCACTGCATGCTGTCAGTGAAAAATTCTCTCTCTCACTCTCTCAAATCCCTCAGCCAGGGTTTTGTTTGGAGCCTTCATGGTTAATTTCCTGGGCCAATCCCTGGCTGTGACTGGGCATTTATACCCTCTGGTTTCCCTCTTCTGTACCTGAGATTTTCCTGGACATGCTGATTCCTGCCTGGTGTTTTGTGTTAGTTTCCTGTATACTCTCTGGCCACCTGGACTTCTGTTTTGTTTTGGTTAGTCTATTTCAGTTTTATTACTTGGCTTTCTGGACTTCCGGTTCTATTTTTACACGTTCTCAAAGATCCACCTTTTGTTTATTACATTTTCTTTTGTGTTGTTGCATGTTTATGTTTTTAAATAAACTCCTTTTTGCAACAATTTGACATAATCTTAGGCCTTAAAAATGGATTCTCGGAACATAAGGCTTGTCCGGGTTTTGGTTGTGGATCTGTACAAACTGGCTGAGTGTTTTGGGGCAACAGCTGAGGCATTCAGGATGGCTGCCCCTAGATCCTGAGCCCGCTGCCACATCTGCTGCCAATCCAGTGCCCACTGCCATGCCTGCTGCTGATCCTGTGCCCACTGCCATGTCTGTTGCCGATCCTGTGCCTGCTACCACATCTGCTGCCGATTCTGTGCCCGCTGTCACGTCTGCTAATGATCCGGTCTCCAGTGCCAAATCTGCTGATGATCCTGTGCCCGCTGCCACGTCTGCTGACAATCCGGTCTCTAGTGCCACGTCTGCTGACTATCTGGTCTCCAGTCCACAACTGCTGATGATCCAGTCTCCAGTGCCACATCTGCTAACAGCGCGGTCTCCATTGCCACGTCTGCTCATGGTCCGGTCTCCAGTGCCATGTCCCCTGCCTGTCCGGTCTCCAGTGCCACGTCCCATGCCTGTCTGGTCTCCAGTGTAACATCCCCCGCCTGTCCGGTCTTCAGTGCCACGTCCCCCATTGATCCGGATTCCTCTACACATCTTGAGAGTCCAGGGCCCCTCTTGAAAGGGGGGGTGGAGTACTGTCACGATCTGCCGGGCATTGGACTCACCTTATTCCGTTGATCCTGGAGCTGTTCAGTTTACTGTCACTAATAGTTTAAGGGTTTCTGTTTTCTTACAGCCTCCGCCAGGGTTTTGTTTGAAGCCTTCATGGTTAATTTCCTGGGCCAATTCCTGGCTGGGGCGGGATATTTATACCCTCTTGTTTCCTCCTTCTGTGCCCGAGATTTTCCTGGACATGCTGATTCCTGCCTGGTGTTTTGCTTTAGTTTCCTGTTTGCTCTCTGGCCTCCTGGACTTCTGTTTTGTTTAGGTTGGTCTATTTCTGATTTATTCCTTAGCTTTCTGGACTCTCGGTCTTCCCCCACATTCAAAAATATCCATCTTTTGTTTACTACATTTTTCTTATGTGTTGTTGTATGTTTATGTTTTTTAATAAAGTCCTTTTTGCAACAACCTGACAATTGAAGTGAGCTGAGAAATGACAGCTGGGGAGAGGGGCCGGGCCAGGTGGCCAGGAATAGGGTCACTAAAGCATGTAGTGGGGCAAGCAAATGAGAGAAACCTGGACACTTCTTCTGTTGATGGGTCAAGTGGTGAGAGCAGAATAGTATAAGTTTAGGAGGGGGTGGGATGGATGTTATTTGGGGACTTATACATGATGTCCTGCTGGATACTGTCAATTTTTTCTTTAAAGTGAGTGGATAGGCCATCATCACAGAGGTTATTAAATGATGTCTGAGCTTTAAGCCTGAGAAAAGGAGTGGAAAGTATCAAAAAGTCATTTGGATTATTGTGTAATGTTGAGATCAGGGAGATGATATATTCTTGTGTGTCCCTGAAAAAAAGCGAGTTTGAGACTTCTTTCAAAGCTGCTGGCATCTGCTTCTGGAGGTATAGTATTTAGGTAGTGCAATGATGTCCAAGGCTATTGAGAACATTTCATTATATTGTGTGATAGCCAGGTTGCGGCAGGAGATTGGGGACAGTGTGTCAGTGAGTTACTAGTGTTTATGGTGTGGAGATTTCGGAATGTGTGATGGGTAGTGTTGAGCGATAACGTTGACTATCGCCATCGGTCGATGGTCGATAGTTGGCCATCATCGACAAGATATTCGATGGTCGATGATAGATTATCACCGATGACCATTAAAGTCTATGGGAGAGCAACAACACCTTCATTCTTACACCCAAACAGGTCTGGAAAAGCTGGAATTAAAATCCACAGCAGTCAAATGGATACGTGCTACATCTTAGGCAACACACTTAGGTTATAAAAGCCACAAAAAAAAAGTCACACACCATTCACTATCCCTGTCTTGTACCACAGCATGACCCTTAAACCTGCATCACCCACAAATTAAAAAGTGCCAGAAGGCAGTATGATTTGAACCATCATTTTACTTGAACTGGACATTGAATATCCCTGTCCTGGAACGCAGCATGAGCCCCAAACCTGCATGACCCGCAGATTTAAAAAGTGCCGGAAAAAGGAGTCTTTCAACCACCATTTTATTTGAACTGGACATTGACTATATCTGTCCTGTACCGCAGAATGACCATTAAACCTGTCTGACCCACAGATTAAAAAGTGCCGGAAATAGGAGTCTTTGAACCACCATTTTAGTTTCACTGGACATAAACTATCCCTGTCCTGGGCCACAGCATGTGCCCCAAACTTGCATGACCCACAGATTAAAAAGTGCCGGAAAAAGGAGTCTTTGAACCACCATTTTAGTTTCACTGGACATAGACTATCCCTGTCCTGGGCCACAGCATGAGCCCCAAACCTGCATGACCCCACCTTTAAAAAGTGCCGGAAAAAGGAGTCTTTCAACCACCATTTTAGTTTCAACGGACATTGAATATACCTGTCCTGGGCCACAGCATGAGCCCCAAACCTGCATGACCCCAGATTAAAAAGTGTCGGAAAAAGGAGTCTTTCAACCACCGTTTTAGTTTCAACGGACATTGACTATACCTGTCCTGGGCCACAGCATGAGCCCCAAATGTGCATGACCCCAGATTAAAAAGTGCCGGAAAAAAGGAGTCTTTCAACCACCATTTTAGTTTCACTGGACATATACTGTCCCTGTCCTGGGTAGCGCTTCCCCTCTGTATGAGGGCGGACAAATTGAGCTTCACTTGGAAATACTGGTGGTTAACGCTCCTGTTCCACCCAGGTGCCCTTTTTCTTGGCATTCTTTTTTCTCATTTTACTCAACGTGCTGGAGGAAATCGTCTCTGTACTTTGTTCTCTGTCCGTGCTCCATACTCCATGTCCTCTGAATAACCTACATCCGGTCCCAAGTTTCCTGTACCTCTTGTACAATTCAGAGGAATTTTTTTACCAGCTATTTTGTACATGCAAGTTTTTTAGTAGTTTAATTCTAGAAAACACATTTTTAAAATAGGATGGAATCCCACCATGTCTTTGTTTCTTTTTTTAATTGTATTAATGGGTTGTCTCAATACAGGGATTGATAGCTATGTTAAAGATCTTGCAAAAGCAAGTCATTTTTCAATATGTGTCCATTAACAGTGTCCTACCTATTCCTGTTCTGACAGCACCATCACCCTTGAGCCACTCTTGACAATTGTGAAGAACAAACATATGTTAGAAACAAAATTTTTTACAATAGGACTTGTAGTATAGCTGCATGTCACAGCAAAATGCCCCCAAAAATTCAAAGCATGACCCTTGAGCCCCTTTGGACAATTGTGAAGAACAAATGTCTGTTAGAAACAACATTTTTTAGAATAGGACCTGTAGTATTGCTGCATTTCAAAGCAGCATGACCCAAAAAATTATAAAAATGACTTCTCAGCCACTGTTAAAAATTGTGAGGGAGAAATGCCACTTAGAAGCCACATTTCTTTTCCAAAGGACCATGATTATAGCTTTATCTCACAGCAACATGACCCCAAAAAATTATAAATATGACTTCTCAGCCACTATTAAAAATTGTGAGGGAGAAATGCCACATAGAAGCCACATTTCGGATATTAAAAGGTATTTTTGGCACCTTTCAATTCACCTGTGGTGACTACAAAATTGCTGTATTCACATTTAAGTGCAAGGTGCCTCAATGAACAAAGCTGTAGTGCGGCAAAGTGAAAAAACACGTATCTGAAATGTATTCGGATAATAAAAGGTATTTTTGGCACCTTTCAATTCTCCTGTGGTGACTACAAAATTGCTGTATTCACATTTAAGTGCAAGGTGCCTCATTGAACAAAGCTGTAGTGCGCCAAAGTGAAAAAACACGTATCTGAAATGTATTCGGATAATAAAAGGTATTTTTGGCACCTATCAACCTGTGCTGACTACAAAATTGCTGGATTCTAATTTAACTGCAAGGTGGCTATATCAACAATGCTGGAATGGGCAAAATTGAAAAAGAACACCTATCTGAAATGTATACTGATAATAAAAGTGGAGTTTTGCACCTAACAACGAGACCTGCAGTTACTAGAAAAGATGTGTATCCTAATATAAGTTCAGGCTGCCCAATATCCAGGAAATATTTCAATAGAAAACTGTTAATAATAAAGCTATTGCAGTGCAATGTCTACACTAAGTCTTGGTGAACTATATCCAGTATTCTTTATAGAGCTTGTCTGTGTTCGCCTGCGGAGGCCCCCCCTCCCGCTCCTCCCTGTGACTTTACAGCGGTAGATGCTCCTTTAAAATTCTCTACCTAACTACATAAAATCTTCAAATCTCTGATCTAACTAAGTTGTAAGGATCACAGCTAACAGTAGAGCTTTCTCTGTGAAGAAATAGAATAATTTCGCTGAGCTGTTTGGACACAGGCAGAGCGCACGTCCTACTGCTATGAGACGCTGACAGACACTGATCATGAACAGGAAGGGCTGTTCTATGTAAAACTAGGTCATGTGATTTTTCCAGCAAATCAAAACCATACACATCCCAGTCATGACGTCGCACACACATCTCACCCTGCTCTATTCTGTAAGCTGATTTGCTGGCCGCCAAAATGACAGGAAGCGCCGAAAATGGCGCAATATTAATAGATGATGCACAGATTTTAACCTAAATTATCGCATGATCTAAAAATTTCGATCAACATAAAAACTGTGCCGATTTCAACTTTGTCGATAATAATCGCTCAACACTAGTGATGGGCAAGTGTGTCCAGAGAAGACTGAGAATTAGTGATAGCAATGGAGATAAGATTAGGATCAGGGAACGTGAGTGGAGAGTTAGTTAAGTTAGATATTGAGAAAAGTCAACAGAAGAACAAACTGTGAAACGCCAAGGAAAGAGGTTAGGGTAATAAACTGAGAGGCAGAAGGAAATATGGTGTCATCATGGAGGATGTTGAAATCACCTATGATGAAAACTGAAAACATCCACCATGGAAGGAATAGATGATGCTGGAGAGGGGCAGGGATATATGCAGGGCATTAACTGGATAAACCATGTGATGCAACCATGCACATACTGTGTACTAACATAGTCATCGTGTCAATAAAAGTGCACGTAAAAGTGCACGTAAAAGTGATCAATGAATGTATCTGCATGCCTAGAACCAAGACACTATAAAGATACTTAATGTACAACTGGGGAAAGAAACTTATAGGAGATTCTGACGTTGCATTTTTGTTGATTTTATGTTGTGCTTTTCTACTGCATCAAAAATGCAATCAATTAAAAAAAAAACGAGTGTACTTTTAAAAACATGTTTAAAAAAAAAAACATGTTCAGGTGGTTTTGTAACTACTTTTGATTTGGAACACAGGTGAACTTAAAAATCACATGTTTTTTAATTGCCTGCATTTTTCTAGCATTTTTTATTTGCAACATGAGAATCCACACGAGGCTGGTTTATTCCATTGCATTTTTATTGTGTTTTGTTATGTTTTTCAACTGCATAATAAAGCATGCACTACTTTAATATAGGTGGTTTTGTAACACTTTTTAAAATTGGGCTCCTCTTATAAATTCATGCATTTTATTTGCTTGCATTTTTATTGCTTTTTTCATCTGCAACTTGAGAAACCCATCTTTTGAGGAAAAAGGTTCTCACCTTTGAAACATTGCAGATGATCCGCATGGCTCAGCTCCTTCACTCTTCCAGGCTAACGACTATGGATTGAGGTGTTGGACTTTGTTGTGTACCTCACTAGAGGATGAGCGTGCTCCTAAGAAACTACTCTGGAATTGTGTGCTAAGCCGGATAAGGCTATACATTGTTTGTGTTGTTTTAATTTACTGTATACAGTACACATTTATTGAAGAAAAATTATAAAGTTGCTACAATCTATTATATTGAACCCATCCTGTGAAGCATAATATGACATTTTTGGGGGCGTCGCTGGGTAGCGGGCAAGGTGGTTGTGTAAGTGAGTTTCTTTCTGTATCTACTTTTGCAAAAGGGGCTAAATCAGCACCAACCTGGCACAAAGAGAGAAAGAAAGGGATGTGGAGGAGCCAGCAGACACCTGAACTCACATCTGTGGCAAGATACCTCCTCCATTGCTGCTTGCAGTGTTTTGGGAGCTCCAGACAGGAGAGGTGACCTTGTAGACCCTGCCACAAGGCACCAGAATGCACACTTTCAGCAGCTAACACAGAAATCTCAAATTCACTGGAAGACTCCCTACCTGGATAATTCAGTATCTGAGATCCATCGATCATTGCCCCGACTGCAGCTGAGGTCAGCGATTCAAAATAGATAGGTGCTGCAGCAGCCACAATACAGGAGCTCCTTGAATCATCAGCAGACCTTTGGCTTTCCTCAAACCCTACTCCCTACCAAAGCACTGTGTTTCTACAGCTACATCTGCACCAGATAAGGTAGAAGAGAGATCCTACTTATCAGTCTACAGACTAGGATCTGAAACAGGAGCTCAATTGCAAATAAAAAAAACTGTCAGCCATTTCTTACAAATAAAGTGTAGGTGGTTGCATCTCAATCGGTGGATACTAGTAAATCCACTGACATCTTATAATTTTCAGAAGTTGCTAGATGGTCTAATTCATTTCATTTATCTGCAAGAGAATCTATATAGTAGTGTACAAAAAAAACCTGTAACCCAGAAAAAATCGTTGAGTGCAGATATGGCCTGGTCAGGGCTGGTCAGAGCCTCCACATGATCCCACTGTCCCACTCGAATATCTCAAACTCAAGGATCACTGGAACTAAATAATTGGAACTCATCTTCAGACTCTCTGATTGGAGATGTAGACCGAGATGACAAATTGTCTTTAAATTAATAGGACTGGAGAGCCAATCTTAGTTACCTTCCTACTAGACGAGATTTTAAATCATTAGTGGCTAAAAACTGCATTACACCAAGATCTAATGGCTGTCATGGATTGTACTGATAAATTAAATGGAGCTCATAGTGACACTCGAAAATGCATCTCACAGCTGCAAACGCAGGTATCTTCACATAAGCGAACTTTGTGTGAAGCTAGATATATGGAAAACAGGAGGAACAATATCAAGGTGAGGGGCCTTCCAGAAGCTAAAGACATATTTCAGGATGAACATAAATTTCTTGACTTTTTTTAAAAATGAACTAAATGAGACCACACAACGCATGAAGGACCGCCTTTCAAAACACAAGTCCACGATTAGATGCCATAATACACTTTTACCCATTCCTGCCCACTTCCATAATTTCCAACATCACATTTCCCAATTGCGTTTTCAGATCACTGACCACGTACCACCCCAGAGAAGGGGTGGCAACCAAATTGCTCTTCTTAAAAAAAGAGAGACATATTGGTTCCAAATAGTCTCCAAAAAATGGGAATCCCGCAAGAGAAAAAAGAGTGACATCTGATCACTATATTTACTATTTTGCCATAGGCAATCTTAAACTCTATCAGTTCTCTATATATAAAACACTAAAACGTAACTTTTTTTTTTAAGTGTTATACATAATAAAAGTTACGTTTTAGTGTTTTATAGATAGAGAACTGACAGAGTTTAAGTTTGCCTATGGCAAAATAGTAAATATAATATTGGATCCACACACTCCAGACACTCGAACCCCAAGGGCTCAACCGAGAATTGTAAATGGTTGTAGATGTTTATACTATTCCACTGATGACTCCTTCTGTTCAATACATTTACTCCTTCCTTTTTGTAACTACTTCCCCTTGACAATTGTATCATAATCAGGATGATTTCTAAGTTTTCACTGTTTTTCTTTCTATTAGGTGTTTACTACTATAGGATGTTTTGCTATATTGTCTTTACTATGTTGTGTTTTGTATCACATTTGGCACATGTATTCATTAACTTTTACTATCTTTTTTTAGGTCAAATGAGGTCTGCATATAGTCTTTCACACTTTCGGACTGGTAATCCCCAGTTTGTGTATTCTCATTATTCTTATTTTTATTTATCCATTCATTATCATTTCTTCCTTTTTGATTCATTTTTCTCATTATCATTTTTTTATGAGTTGTTTCTGGCTTAGTTGTTTATTTACACTTCTCACACTCCTCTCTCCTTATGACTCTACATCCCATACATCTTAGTCATTATTTTCTTATTCCCTTTACCATTCCTTCTATTTTCCTATTCATTTCCATTGTATTTCTACTACAAACCTTTCAGTTTTCCCCTACTTCAAAGTACACTACATCTGATATACCACTTGCACATTACCTCACTTCCGGCGCGATGAGCGCCTGTTCATTTCCGGCCGCCAGGACAATGCGTTCCACGGCGGGCGGAAGTGCGGTTCTGCGCATGCGCGGATTCTCTCCACGCCAGACGCCCGGTCCTCTTTATCGCGGCATATTTAAGCTGCGGTACAATGCTGTCTGAGTCACTCCATTTATCTCCCTGCTTTACAAGCTCTCAATGTCCATTTCCAGGTATTTCCTTAGTTACTATGCCTCTTCTTGTACCCTAATTACTTATATCACTGCCTTATTACTTTACCACTATATCCTCCCTACTTCTGCTGCTCTATACATCATTCTCTTTCCATCAAACGTTCTCTTTCTCTTATCCATCCCTTCTCTTATCCATCCCTACTTTGTTTCTTTTTCAGTACCTTCCCTACTTTTATCCCATGCCTCTACTCTATTTATTACACTTTCCTTCTAACTCCCTATCTTACTCCATTATCGTTCATCATACTGACTACATATATACCCATTACCATCCATTTCATTTCCCCTATGTACTCCCCATATACACTACATCTTTTTTTCATCTGCCTCTTTCTCTATTATATCTATCTCTTATCTTTTATTTCACGTCATTTAGTGTTTGCGATTTTTTCTGTTTTTCTGTTTTTGGATATTGTCCAGTTTTATATTATTTTACTATGTGCATTTTTATGTTATATTCTTATCCTTATACATGTCTCTTATTATAAACAGGACTGAGGAAGGCCAATATGGCCGAAAATTTTCCATAAAGTCTGGATATCTTATATTTCTGTATATCATCTACCTTGGAGATATGTTCACTTTAATGATGTTTCAATAAACACCAAGGGCGACATGTATGAATCTCGGCGCGTTGGAGTGCACGGTTTCACCAGATTTCAAGCGAAAGCTGCGCCTCATGTATGTCGGCGCCCGGGGTGCGCTCATACATGCGGTGTTAAGTCCACCGCACCTCGCCAGTGTGTGAGGCGCAGTGCGGAACTTTAGGCGCAGTGCAGGACTGTGCCTAAGATTCACCGCCCGAGGAGGTGCGCTCATACATGCGGTGAAAAGTTCCCTGCGCCTCACCAGTGTGTGAGGCGCAGTGCGGGACTTAGGCGCAGTCCCGCACTGCGCCTAACATGTATTCCGATTCGAGGCACGCTGGAAAACAGCAAGAAATCATTAAACATGTTAGTAAAGAGCAAAAAGAGTTGTCTTTCAAATGAATGAATAAAGTGAAAATCAAAGCTGTCTAAAAACAATTAAATGTAGTGAAAAAGTGTATCATTAAAAATTAAAGTGAAAATATATAAGAACGCTCAAGAAATAAATATCAGCTCTCAGCTCCGTGAGGCATGGAGTATGAATAAAAAAAAATCGTTTTTATTAGGTGTAAAACATTATCTGAAAAAGAGCTCAAACCTTCTAAAAAATACATTAAAAAAAGCACTAACAAAAAATCTATAATGGCGTAACATCAGGAATTTGGATATAGAATTTTGCCGGGAAATACAGTAATTCAAATTCTGTAAGCGCTTCTCATTGGTCGGCATAAACCAGTCAATCAGAATAGGAGCGACAGTGACCCATTATAACCTATGGAGAAGTATTGACCAATCAAATGAAAAGACGGGACAGTTCAAAATACAGTAAAAAAGGCAGAAAAGAGCTGATTGATTGAGATAGCGGGGGCTTGGCTATCCCGGCCAATCAGAGCGCGAGCTACTTTGTCCCATTGTAGTCTATGGAGAGATCGGGCAATGAAATCTCAGCTCTCAGCTCCGTGAGGCATGGAGTATGATTAAAAAAATCGTTTTTATTAGGTGTAAAATATTATCTGAAAAAGAGCTGAAACCTTCTATAAACATTCATCAATCAAATCCCGAACAACGCGTTTGTCGCCGAGACCGGCGTTACATCAGGAAATGGGATATTGTTTAAATTTCCGGGAAATACAGTAATGAAAATTCTGTAAGCTCTTCTCATTGGTCGACAGATACCAGCCAATCAGAATAGGAGCGACAGTGAACCATTATAATCTATGGAGAAGTATTGACCAATCAAATGAAAAGGAGGGACAGTTCAAAATACAGTAAAAAAGGCAGAAAAGAGCTGATTGATTGAGACCAGGAGGCAGATATGAATCCACCAATCATATGTAGTGCGTCTATTTTGAGTGGAGCAAGAAGGGCGCGATAGAAGGGCGCCCTAAAAGTTACTACTGTCTATGGGAAATATTCTAATACTGTGATTAGTTGTGGGGAAGAGGGGCTCGTCCAGCTTAGCCAATCAGCGGGGTGAGCTACTTATCTCATTGAGTTCTATGGGGAAAAGAAATGCAGAGCGAGCTCTGTTTGTGATTGGCTAAGTTAAAAGAGGCGCGATTATTTGGGCCAATGGGAGAGCGAGCGACGCTCTTATGGGTTTTCTAATGCAATCTATAATAAAACTGTACGTCGCAGAAATAAAATGATAAGACTAATAAAAAAGTAAAACTAATAAATATTAATTCAATTAATTCATTTTTATTTCTTTATTTTCCTGAGCCCCATATTATTGTTCATTGGCTAACGAAAATAAATAAATAAAAATGAACTCATTGAATTCATTTTTATTTGTTTATTTTCGTTACCCCCATATTATTGTTCATTTTATATACACATCAGTACAACTTCGTGAGTCTTATCATTTGATTTAGGGCATGTACAGTTTTATTATAGATTGCATTAGAAAACCCATAATAGCGTTGCTCGTTCTCCCATTGGCCAAATAACCACACCTCTTTTAACTTAGCCAATCACAAACAGAGCTCGCTGTGCATTTCTTTTCCCCATAGAACTCTATGAGATAAGTAGCTCACCCGCTGATTGGCTAAGCAGGACGAGCCCCTCTTACCTCCAACCAATCACAGTACTAGACTATTTCCTATAGACAGTAATAACTTTTAGGGCGCCCTTATATCGCGTCCTTCTTGCTCCACTCAAAATAGACGCACTACATATGATTGGTGGATTCATATCTGCCGCCTGGGCTCAACCAATCAGCTCTTTTCTGCCTTTTTACTGTATTTTGAACTGTCCCGCCTTTTCATTTGATTGGTCAATACTACTCCATAGGTTATAATGGATCACTGTCGCTCCTATTCTGATTGGCTAGGATAGCCAAGCCCCCACTAGCTCAACCAATCAGCTCTTTTCTGCCTTTTTTAATGTATTTTGAACTGTCCCGCCTTTTCATTTGATTGGTCAATACTTCTCCATAGCTTATAATGGGTCACTGTCGCTCCTATTCTGATTGGCTGATTTAAGCGCTTACAGAATTTGAATTACTGTATTTCTCGGCAATTTTCTATATCGCAATTCCTGATGTAGCGCCAGTGACGGCGACAAACATGTTGTTAGTGATTTTTATTTATGTATCTTTTTAGAAGGTTTGAGCTCTTTTTCTGTGAATGTTTTACACTTAATAAAAATGAGTTTTTGAATCATACTCCATGCCTCACAGAGCAGAGAGCTGTGTACTGTTGTAACAGTCGACCTAGAGCACATTTTGCCCCATTCCATTACGTTCTCGCTTCCCTTCGCCTCCTCCGGTTCATTTAGACCACATTCAACTAGGTCTGCCTGTCGGAGCTGCAATGCGCCGCACTTTGCCGCGATCATACATGCCTCGGACTATTCGAAGTGCCGCATCCCACCCCAGAACACCCACACCGAGCCCATTGCATGCCCCTTCATGTTAGGCGCAGCTGAAAGTGGCGAAGCTTGCGCCTAATATCACATCACTGCGTCCGACAGGGGATTCGGATCGGTGAGGCGCAGTTTTTGCCAGAAAAAAGGCGCAACTCCCGATCATACATGTCGCCACAAATTTCTCACTCTACTTACGGAGTGCTAAGGTATTTCTTCAATATTGATCCTAAAATAGTGTCACAAATTTTTCTCAGACCTATATTCCCTCCCATATACAATTCCTAGAGATCAATCTGAAAGGGACCTTCTGTTAGATCAACTTCTCTCTTCATATGATTTACCTATCCTCTTTTCATAGGTGGTTGAGTCTAAATTCAGGGAAGAGGTTGAGGAAGTTCTTAGCTTACAGTAAGTAACTTCCTCAGGAAAAAGCGGCAGGCACAGATGGTCTGACTTACCTATACTACTAATCTTATATACCACAAATTTCCCATTTTCAAGCTAGTTTATATAATTCTATTTAAACAGTGTCAGGGACCGGTCAGGGACACATGCACACACACAGACAAGTGGGCCCTGACTCTTATCCCAGCCCCTGTCCCTGCCTTTTGGGGAACCCGACTCCTTAATAGGCCGACCCCAAACGGAAGACTGATGGCTGCACTGATATACGTGCGACACAGACAGGACAAACAAACACAGAACAATAAGCGTAGTCGGGCGGTCCAAAGTCGGCAACAGTACGGGCAGTGAGGTACAGAGACGGGAGACAAAGAAGGTAACCGGGGGCGGTCCAAAGTCGGCAACAGTACGGGCAGCGTGGTACAGAAACGTGAGACAAAAGAGTATAACCGGGGTCCAAAGCGAAAGGTCAGGAGAGCACAGAAACCACAGAAGAACAGATGGCGAACTACAGGGGAATAACCTATAGCAGGCGAGAAGGAAGTGGTGGCTATAAATAGGGAAGGGGAGGAAACAGAGCAGAGGTGATAGGAAGCAGAATCTGTCAATCACCGAGAGAATAGATTAACCCAGAGAGTGCTGGAAAGTTCCTGGTCACAGGTGTTGGCCAGGATTCAATTAAAGTCCAAGATAGAGGACAGTGTTCACACAGGGTAGAGCAAAGCTGCAGTTATGGTCGCAGCGGCCGTCGCCGACAACCAGAGTCAGACGACGCGAACGTGACAAACAGGTACTTAAATTTCATACATTAGCGAGATACACGCATCATAAACATTGTTGCAAGGGCTGTTGATACTACAAAGAGCGCAATACCATACAATAGAGACTACAGCCGACCCTAATTGCAATCCCTTAGAGCGAACAACATCTAATCTCGTGTGGGCGGGTAGTATGGCTAGACTCACGGTATGCTGCTCGAGCCTATTGTTCCTGTTTGCTGAGAGTACGAGTGTAGCCCCTGAAGAGATCGAGAGATCCACAAGGAGGATAAGCGGCTCTGCTGAAATCATTTTCTATATCGAGCAGCATACCGTGAGTCTAGCCATACTACCCGCCCACACGAGACTAGATGTTGTTCGCTCTAAGGGATTGCAATTAGGGTCGGCTGTAGTCTCTATTGTATGGTATTGCGCTCTTTGTTGTATCAACAGCCCTTGCAACAATGTTTATGATGTGTGTATCTCGCTAATGTTTGGAATATAACATATGAAGATTCTACACAGTAAAAATCTTTTGCAAAATCTAACACTTGTCTTTATCCTGATCCTTTTTGATATTGATACATTGTGGGTTGGACATCCCGCTCAGGATAACTAAGTCTAATACAGACGTTTTGTGACAGCTGGTTAAATACATTTGCACTTAAATTTCATCCCCTATGCTTCACTTCTATATGACTCTAATACTGAAACTTGATAAAGACCCTGTGAAAGTGGACAGTGTTTTTACTGTAAGGAATATTGAGGGAAAGGGGGACATGTCTTTGGGGGAGGGACATATAGCACCTGAATAGTCATGTAGCTCCTCTGTGTATAGTTGTATAGATAGAAGCAAGGATGGCTGTGCTGTAAGAGGAAGGAATATGTGGATGCATAGGATTTTACTGTGAGGAGGGGAAGGTTTAGGAATACATGTAACTTCTTATCTTCTTTCTCTGATCTTCTTTCTGTCACCAGAATAATTGGAGGAAACATTTCCCTCGCACCTGCTCTGAGTGACTACTGTAAAGCTTGTCTTTAGCTGTTGCCTGTACGATGATGCTTGTACTCTTGTATCTGTTTATTTTGCATCAGTTTTTAGACGGTATTAGATACAGTTTTTTGTATTGATGAATTACATGTTGACATTATCTTTCTAAGCCCAAGGGAAGGGAAGTCCTTTAGCCATGGCTTCCTAGAGATTTCTCCCACAGGGGTTTTCCTCTCATGAGTAAAAAATGATGATTTTTTTGTGCATTCGGGATTTGCTATTTTGGCCTCTTTTTCATAGTTTTGCCTGGATATTTCTTTTTTGTATAAGTTATATGTTCATGGCATTGAAGTAATTGCAAAAAAAAACAATAATATAAAAATCATAAATAATAATAATAACCTTTATTTATATAGTGCCCACATATTCCGCAGCACTTTACAATATATAGGGTATAGGTTCAGACAAAAAGACAGACATTTTACAGAGAAAAGCTACTTACAGATGAGACACAAGGTGTGAGAGCCTAGCTCGCAAGAGCTTACAATTTATTACAGTGTATGGGTGAGACGAAGGGTAAGAAGTTCTGGGTTTACAATGATCCAGCCATGTGACATAAATATGGGGTGGTTTATATAAAAATTGGATGAACCTGCCACCCAGACAGTATATCTATATACAGTGCCGAAGTGTAGGGAGTAAAAATGTGTGCACTATAGAGTAGGGGGTTAACAATTAGAGAGGCCAGACTGAGAAGATGTATTCTCAGGACCCTCTTAAAATTATGAGTGTTGTGAGTGTGCTTGATCGCCCGCACTAGCATTTTCCAGAGAACTGGTGCCGCAGGGGAAAAAGCTTGGAGACTGGCATGGGACGTTTGGATGACTGAGGCACGATCATCAGCAGAACGGAAAGACGGGGTAGGGTGGTAGACAGAGATGAGGGCGGAGATATAGGGATGTGCAGTGCTGGGGAGAGATTGATGGGTGAGAGTGAGTGGTTTAGGTTGTATCCTGTACTGACTGGGCAACCAGTGCAGCGACTGACACAGGGTAGAGGAATCAGTATAGCGGCTAGAAAGAAAGATGAGTCTGGCTGCTGCATTCAGGACAGATTGGAGAGGGGAGAATTTACAGAGAGGGATACCGATAAGCAGGGAGTTGTAATAGTCAAGACGAGAAAAAATAAGAACAACGAGAGTTTGATTTGTTTCCACAGTGAGAAAAAGACAGATTCTGGAGATGTTCTTGAGGGGCAAGTGACAGGGGCAGGCAAGGGATTCGATAAAGGGGGTGAAGGAGAAATCAGAATCTAGTATAACTCCAAGAGAGCGGGCCTGCTGCCTATGAGTTATGGTGGTGCCACACACTGAAACAGAAATAGGGTGAGGTCGGTTAGTAGATGGTGGGATGATTAGAAGTTCAGTTTTAGTGAGGTTTAGCTTAAGATAGAGGGAGGACATGATGTCAGAGACACCAGACAGACAGTCACTGGTGTTTTGTAGGAGAGCAGCAGTGATGTCATGGGAAGAGGAATATAATTGGGCATCATCAGTATAGAGATGGTACTGAAAGCCAAATCTATGATGGTTTGTCCAATTTCTATCTGTGTAGATTGAAAAGAGGAGAGGACCAAGAACTGATCTCTGTGGAACCCAAACAGCAAGATGGAGAGAAGAATTAAAACCTGCAAATGAGACACTGAAGGAGCGGTCTGAGACATAGGATGAGAACCAAGAGAGAGCAGTGTCCTGGAGGCCAATGGTGCTGAGCATGCTGAGGATAAGTTGGTAATCAACAGTGTCAAAGGCTGCAGAGAGATCCAGAAGAAGCAAAATTGAGTATTTGCCCTGAGATTTAGCAGTGAGGGGGTTATTTGTGACTTTAGCTAGAGCAGTTTCTGTGGAGTGTAAGGTGCGTAAACTTAATTGTAGAGGATCGAGAAGAGAGATGGCAGAGAGATAATTGTTTAGGTGAGAGCAGACCAAGCGTTTCAGAAGTTTAGAGACGAAAGGCAGGTTAGAGATTAGCAGCGCAGGACGGGTCCATAGAGGGCTTTTTCAGTAAAGGGGTTATACCAGCAAGTTTAAACGAAGATGGGAAGAACCCAGTGGAGAGAGAGAGGTTACAGATTGCAGTTAGGTGAGAGGTGACAGCTGGAGAAATAGACTGGGCAAGGTGGGAGGAAATGGGGTCACTAGAGCAGGTGACAGGAGAAGCCTGGATACTTCTTGACCTCTTTCGTTAGGTCAAGAGCTGAGAGCAGACTAGAGGAAATGCGGGTTGGTACAGGATTGATATTACTTGGGGTTTGAGATGAGATGTTTTGTCGGATACTGTCAATTTTCTCTTTGAAGTGAGTGGCTAGGTCTTCAGAGGTCAGAGACTGGGGCCTGAGCTTTAGGCCTCAGGAGGGAGTGCAAAGTGTCCAACAGTCGGTGAGGGGTGTTGTGTAAAGTTGAGATGAGGGAGGGCAAAAATTCGTGGTTGGCGCAGTGTGGTAAGTCTTGAGCATGAATTTGTAGCGGAGAAAGTCTACAGGTAGCTTTGACTTTCTCCACAGATGTTCAGCACACCTTGAACATCGCTGCAGTAAGCGAGTTTGAGACGTGTGCCAAGGCTGCTGGCATCTGACTCTGGTGGTTTGATGTGTGAGTGATGCCAATATGTCCAGGGTGGTTTCTTCATTATATTCTTTGACAGCTAGGTCAGGACAGGAGACGGAGGAGATTGGGGGCAATGAGGACTGTAGGATGTCTGAATTCCTGAGTGTTGATGGAGCGGATATTTCTGAAAGTGTGATGGGCAGGTGTGTCCAGAGAAGCCTTAGAATTGGTAATAATGGAGGAGATGATTAGAAAGTTATGATTAGAGGGCATATTAGGAGAATTAGTAAAGTTAGAAATTGATGAAAGATGACAGAAAACCAGATCAAGAGAGTTCCTATCCTTGTGGATGGAAGAGACCGTAAATTGTGAGGCCAAGAGAAAAGATTAGTGAAAGAAACTGAGAGGCGGAAGGAGACATGGGGTCATCACGGGGGATGTTGAAATCACCCATGATGAGAGTGGGACTTTCCCATAGAGAGGAAGTGAGGAAGCCAGGTAGCAAAATGATCCAGAAACTGGTGGGGTAAGCCAGGGGTCTGTACACAACCGCGACTCTGAGAGAAAATGGCCGATAGAGTCTGAGGGTGTGGACCTCAAAGGAAGAGAAAGTGAGGGAGGGTGCGGGAGGAATGACCTGGTAGGTGCAGTGTGAAGAAAGGAGTACTCGACTCCACCACCCTGCCTGTTCTCAGGTCAGGGGGTGTGGGTGAAGTGTAGGCCGCCATGGGTAAGAGCAGCAGTATCTGATTGCTGGAGCCGTGTTTCTGTGAGAGCTAACAGGTTGAGGGAGTTAGAAAGGAACAGACCATGAACAGCAGTGAGTTTGTTACAGACAAATTGACAGTTCCACAATGTACATTTAACCTCTTCTTGACAGACGGTCATAATAATATGGCTCTAATTTTTTTTACTCCCACCTTCTGAAAGCCATACCTTTTTTTATTTTTCCACCTACATATACATATACATATGAGGGCTTTTATTTTGTGGGACAAGATATATTTTCTAATTGTGTTATTCATATTACCAAAGTATATACTCGGAAGCTGCAAAAAAAAATTGAAGTGGGGTAAAATATGAAAAAAAAGTATTTGTGTCATGTTTGCCATACATCTGCCAATATCAAACATGTACGATTTTCAGTATGTCTTGGTACCATAAATAAATTCCAAACATTCTCTATTCTTGAAATTTGCGCCGTGGCGACATTTTGTGCGGCCAATAACTTTTTGTACTAACACCTAAGGATGTGAGTGAGGCAGCATATTTTAATAGATCAGAATTTTTCAGACGGGGAGATACCAAATATGTGTAACTTTTGTATTATTATATTTTTGGGGGGAAAATGGCAAAAGGGGGGTGATTTGAACTTTTAATACTTTATTTTTTTTACACTTTAAAACATTTTTTTTTTACTGTAACTTTGAGTCCCTCTAGGGGGTGCAATCGTTTATACAGCCTATTGTATTGAATATACAATGCATTAGGGTGTACAAAGATGGGGGAAATTTGAAACTTGGCAGTGATGGAAGCCTTTACAAGGCTTCCCCTTGCCATGTGAAGCGATCTGGTCCCCGTGATATCGCCGCGGGTGCCCCAATCCCTGCGAGGAACGGTGTGCGGCACCATTTCTCATTGATTTAGATGAGAAGGGGTTAAACAGCACCGGCAGATGGCACCGCTCCCCCACACTTCAACCACTGGGTGTGAGCTGCAATTAGCCACTAACACCTGGCTGTTATTGGCCCCTTAACGCCACTATGACGTATGAGTATGTCATATGTTGGTAAAAGGGGCAGGAAAGACATACAACAAATAGCGAGCAGGTTACCAGGGTTTCTATGGGAGGCAGAGGAGGAGGTGGGAGGATTAGTAAAGGAGGGTGGGTCGGGGTTAGGGTAGATGTCCCTTGCAGCAAGACGCAGGAGAATGAAATGTGACAGCAGATGGTTACGTGATGTGTATGAGCAGCATTTGTGCTGCCCTATGTAAGCAGGTGGTTAGTGGTAGTTAAAAAGGGAAAATAGTGTGTGGGATGTATACATAGGTGAAGGAAGGAAAGAGGAGCTGATGTGGATAAAATTCTCAGGGGGCATGACTGAGTGTTAGGATAGGAAGCAGATGGCTGCAAAGAAGATAGCAATAGGGAGCATGGGGAATTAAGTATATTTTAAAAAGACCAGTTACTCACATAAAAGACGATCCTCCTAGCCCCCTTCTGCCCACTTCTGTCATATTTCTGCAGATTCACTTTCAAATCTGTTCACTTCCAAATATGGTTCACTTCTCTACATGGCAAACTGACCCTTGTTCAAACTGACCTGAGCTCTCTAAGCTCTCTAAATAAAAAAGTGTTTTATAAACTGTCACAGATTTTATGTTGCATTTAAGGAGTCAGGTGAACATTGCAGGCTGCATTATTGTGGACTAATTTTAACTAAAAGAGGATGTTAAATCTCAAAGAGGCTAAGCTCTGGAAGTGGCCAGCAATGAGGATGGCATAACGGTAATGTCATCACGGGGCGGACACGGTGGATAAACAGGAGTTAGGATCTTCAGTAGGGTCATTGATGCCCCTAAAGTGTACTAGTTCTGTTAGAATGGCAAGTCAGAGCATTCGGTCCCTTTATTGTTGTCTGACCAGGTGCTGTATGTCACAATTACCGAGCACTTCACCTGACTCCTTCTGTAATTGTTGTACTCCTGTGGTATTGATAAAACTGTGGCCTTTTTGACACCCAAAAATAACATGTTTTGTACATTGATTTCAGAGTTTAAGTTAAGTTCCAGAGTAATTTGAAGGTGTTGTACAGTTAAGTACATCAGATCAATCGAGTAGTTATTCCTGAGTAATAACTGCACTCAGTAATAACTACTCGATTGATCTGATGTACTTAACTGTACAATTCCTTCAGATTACTCTGAAAAATATACAAAATGAAATAAAGAAAATTGATGAAGAATTTAAAAACATTACTCTGGATATCTATAAACAGACACATGAGGATATGAACACCAACATTGATAAATTGAAAATAACCCTTCTTCAAAATAAACTTAAAAAATTTGAGAGGGACACTAGAGATTATGCCCTTAACCGGGTTTATACGTGGACAGATGAACAAAGATCAGTCCGGGCACGTAATAGAAGGTTTAAAGATCGTGGTTCATATAACAGTGCATCATCTGGGACTGAGGATCAATCAAACGGATCTGGATCAACACAAAGTAACACAAAGGGACAGTCTAACAAAGACTTTTTTAGGAGATCAAAAACAATATGGAAAAACACCTACAATGGGAACAGAAGGAAATGGACAAGGAGCATTTCAAATCCGGAAAGGAACGAGAATCAGAAGACAAATTCACCCTCACTAGTATACAATATATCTTCTAAGGAACTATCTTCGACTCAAGAATTAGCTATTGAGAAAGGGTTAAATTTCGTACCAAGTCAAGGGAACAAATTATTTGACTTTACAATTGATTTTTTCAAATTATGTAGAAACATCAGTTTAAAAATGTTCTTTTTTGATACAGAATGAATCCTTTACAAATAAATTTGCTAGTAAAAAACTTAGAAGGCGTAGCAATTTCGACCCTGACATCAAAAAAGCAGCATTGAAGATATTTTAGCAACTAGTTACAGAGGAGGTTAACAAAAAATGGACGAGTATTAAATATAGAAAAGGATATAATAACTTCTCACGAAAAGAAAGGGAGGCTATAAGACAGATTGAAAAATATCCTACTATTACAGTTAAAAGAGCAGACAAAAGAGGAGCCTGTGTAGTTATGGATACAGAGAAGTATTTACAAGAAGCAACTTCTCAATTAAATGATCAACAGGTATATAAAAGACTTAGCTACGACCCTACTAGTGAGTTTAGTCATCTTATTGATGAAGTATTACAGGAAGCCCTCCTCAAGGGATTAATCTCGATACAAGAAAAAACACTTCTAACTAAAAATAATCCAAGAGTTCCCATACTATATATGGTCCCTAAAATACACAAATCCATTCAATATCCGCCAGGTAGACCAATTGTGTCAGGGATTGATTCAATCCTTGAACCCTTGGCAGCATATTTAGACAGTTACTTGCTAGAAACAGTTAAAAGAGATCCAAATATTCTACAAGACACTAGTCAGATTTTAAAGAAAATTTAAACATTTGATTGTTCAAAAGTCAGATGGATTTGCACACTTGTCATTATTTAAAGTCCTTATATAAAGTCATTATTTAATAACATCCCATATATTGAGGGAACCACTGCTGTGAGGGAAGTGCTTTGTTCTGATTGTAAGCTATCCAACCAACACATTGCGTTTTTGATGCAAATATTGGAAATTGTATTAACAAAAAATATTTTCGATTTGGAGAGGAATCTTTTCTCCAGCTACAGGGGAGCTCGTCTCCTGTAGCACCCAGCTATGCTAACATTTTTATGCGGTTTTTTGAAAAGGAATTTATTTTTTCTACTCCCTTATTTCAATACGCAGTGTGTTGGTTGAGATATGTGGACGACATCTTCCTCCTCTGGTCAGGATGTGACCAGCAGTTGGAGGACTTCGCCACATATATTATAGATGTTCATCTACTTATCAAATTTTCTATGTCTAAGAGTCAACAGGAAACTTCATATTTAGACGTCCTGGTTAAAAAAGATCAAAATCTTATCACGACATTATATACAAAAGAGAACGATTGTAATAATCTGTTGCATTGGTCAAGTCAACATTCTCCTCAAACGTTTAATGGAATCATTAAATTACAGTTTATATGTATGAAAAGGATTTGTTCTAGCGATAGCGAATATCATGCTAACAAAGAAATATTGATCTGAAAGTTTCAGGACAGAGGATATAAAAGAAAGAGTTAGAGGAAATAGCAGCCACAGTTTTTTCTATTCCTCGTTCATTATTACTAAAAACTAAAAGTAAAAGAGAGATGATCATTTCATCTTTCTTTCTACATATGACCATCATGCAGGAATTGTAAAACATGCGATTAAAAAACATTAGAAAACCTTGCAAGTAGACCCAAAGTATGGGTCCTTGTTTATGGGTCCTTCACATATGGGTCCTTCACATATGATCTACTATAAGGGAAGAACTCTAGGGCAGCAATTAATAACAGTAGATATACAAAAGAAAAAACCGCAAGGACTTATTCAGACAACCCTTAAACCGGTCAAATCAGGAACATTTGCCTGTCGCAAATGCCAACATTGCTCAGCGATAATAAAGGGAGAACAGATTAATCATCCTATGAAAGGAACTCCCGTTGATATTAAAGTCTATTATACCTGTGAAAGTAATGCTGTAGTGTATATGCTTAAGTGCCCTTGCGGCAAGATCTACGTAGGACAAACTAGCAGAGCCATAAAAATCAGGTTAAATGAACATAAATCATTGATTAGAAAATATGCAGATAAAAAAGTTAAAATAGAAGAAAGTTTAGAAGAACAAAGAAACAATGGAGAGACATCGCTAGCTAGACATTTTTCTATAGCAGGACATAGAGTATCAGAACTTCGATGGTGCATACTAGAATAGGTAAACTGCAGGGACCCACAACAATTGCAAAAGAAATTACTTCAGAGAGAAGCTTATTGGATCCATTAACTTGAATCTATGGCTCCAAAAGGCATAAATGAAAGCTTTAGTCTGAAAGCCTACTTGTAAACAGATGATTTTATTTGTTTTTTAAAATGTTTCACGTGTTGATACTTGCTACACACATGTTTCTAATCAGCTCTATATAGCAAGGGAAATTGCTCGTCTACACATGCTTGAGAAAGGGGAGGGGATCTCCCCAAAACGTCACGGTGTGCATGCAGCTCGACTGGATGTGAGCTGCCCGGACGCTATGTCACTCCTCACTAGCTCTTGTGTTGGGCAGAAAAACTGCTATTACACTGCTTTAAATTTCCCCTGTACAGTGTTGTTCACATGGACATTGAATTCCCGGCCGCATATGCTTAATACTGAGCTGGACTTTGAACACTGAATGCGAGGTGGATCACAGCAAATTATATATATATATATACACCATTTTATATTATCAAGAGATGATTTTATTAGCTTTTTGATGCAAATAAAAGTGTTTTATGCTTTCAAAGAAATTTTGTGAAGGTGGCCATAAACTACTTGAAATACGTAATGAATAGGTGTGGAGACCTGTTTGTGGAGCCTACCAGGGTTATATACATGAATAGAAAAATATAAGTGGTGCATTATACTATTTAGGAACCATCAGACTGTGACATGAGATATATGAGATATAAACAATACAAAGTGTTACTCTATGCTGATGCCAGCACTGACCACCCTGAGGAGCTCAAAGGCAATAAGGAACATGAAAAATAACTATTTTAAAGTGAAGTGGATTGGGTGCTAATGTAGACGCTGCAACACAACACCTGGCACTGACACAGTCAGTGCAGGGCTGCTCAAGACATTCCCAAGAGTTGCACTGACCGCACTGTGGTCGAAGATTTTAAGGAACTACACACAGCCCAAGGCCTGTAAAAAATATTTTTTTTTTCATCCTTTTTCCAAAGAAAGGTGACATCAGGAATTGTAGTGATTATAGAACAACTAGCAGAATGCCACATGCCAACAAGGCATTGCTAAAGATCATCCAGAATTGCTTGGTCAACATCCTTGATCAAGAACTTCCTGATGCCTATTCTAGATTCAGAGGAACCTGTGATCATATCACAGACATGAGGTAGATTATAGAAAAGGCAATAGAGAACCAGAATAAACTCTACATGTGCTTCATTGATTATACCAAGGGTTTTGACTGTGTGTTTGTTTTGAATGATAAGCTATAGACAGTGGTAAGAATGTCACCACACCTATCAAGATCAAGAAACCACAGTGTGAACCAGATACAGAATGGAGATTGAAAATGGTTTCCTTCTTTCCTCTATTCAGAAGTAATCAAAAGAAAGCTGGATTTAGATAATTCAAGTGTTGGGGCTAAATAAGTGGTAAAACCATCAGCAAGCTGAGATATACAGATGACAGAAACCTGCTGGCAGAGAGTGACAAGGATGATAATGAAGTTGAGAGAATAAAGTGAGAAGATAGCACTTTACGTGAACATCAAAAAGACTAAGATCATGACCACTTCTAAAATATTCTTCAACATGAAGATTTTCTTGGATCTTTCTTTGATTACAGTGGTGGTTTGACAGGAGAGAACAAGCATCAATTAGACAAGGAACATACAGCAGTGATGATTATAGACCAAATATGGAAGGAGAAGGATGTCTCAGTAACCACCAAAGACTGATCCCTGATATTGTGTTCTTAATCATAACATATGGTTACAAGACAAGGGCATTCATAATAAGCAGATAGGAAAAAAAACATTGCTTTTGAGCTGTGGTGCTGGAGAAGACGATTACGAATCCCATGGACAGCTAGAATCACTAAAATGTTCTTCATCATATAAACACAGGATTGTTCCTGATAAGTAAGACTGGACAGAAACTGTTCTATTTTGGTCATGTAATGATGGTGAATGGTAAGGAAAGTTAATGGAAAGAGGAAACTGGAGACAAAAAGTCCATTGGTTGGATACCATCAATAATGACACTGGAATGAACATTACGCAATTAAAAGAAGTGAAAAACAGGGAAGCAATGCAAGAATTGCCCTACAGAGTATGCAAGGGTTGAAAACAACTTAGGGCCACATGTGTGAAATGGTTTTGGTCTAAAACTCACTTTTTTGCCCATAGGTTTCTATGGTGAAAAAAGTTAGTTTTAGACCAAAACCGTTTAATACATATGGCCCTTAATAGTTTTTGTATGCCCTATAACTTTTTTTGGCCGATGTTAACACTTCTAGTTATATTTTAAGGATAAAACAGGGCTGAACTTGAACCTTAAAGATCACTTACTGTATCTGGTGCATATTTTACCTAGAATGCAACTAACTATTAAGATCTTTGTTCCAACTAGAGTACTTGTAAAGGGTGCTAAAATTATTATCAGCAATAATTACTTGATCGTAAAATCTTAAGGTCAAACCACCTACAATTTTGGCACATTAACTTGTTTCCAGTAACTTGGCATCAGTGAACTGACATGACAAATGTAATCAGATCTGGCACGTCAAAATAATCAAAACAATATTTGTATGTGTATATTTGTAGATAAAAAAATCTAAATCCTAAGAGCCATAAAATCTCCATGTCCTTGAGAACAATAAATAGAATTATCTGCTCCACAGTTCCGTCATTATTTTACATTTATGAAACCAACCCCAAATTGTTGATATATTAATCAAAAACATCCATCCCTACAAGTGAACTGCTCTGTGTGTATTCTGCCCTCCAGTACTCAGCACTTACATACTGAATTACAAGGTATGTATTGGTAATTTATATTTTACCTGATCTTTAGTTAAACTGCATGTTCATTGTACCACATTTTACCACCATTTCACAAAAAAGGTTTAAATCCTGTACAATTTGATTTTAGTTTTATGCTGTATGATACAGATCTGAAAATGTTTTCTGCAGATTAATATTCTTAAGACAGACCTCCTTAAATTGGGGCATCTAATTGATGACAAATTAGGGGCTTTTGTAACCACTAAAAATAACAATCATGGAGATCAATTGATTCCCGTTAGCTAATCACCCCTAAAAATGCCCTATAGAATCGTGGGTTCTCATGTATTTGAGATTGAGGACCATTCATAGAATGCTATGGAACCTGCTGGCTTATTTGTATTAGAACAGTTTTCTCAATGACAGGTCTTCCTCAAATAACACTGTTTAAGAACACTGTAATACAACATTTGTGACATATGTATTTATAAATTGATAATTCAATTGAATAAGTACATTTATTTAACCCCTTACCGACATTTGACATACCTACATATCAAGGTCAGGTAGGGGTTCCCGCAATTTGACGTATGGGTACATAATGAAGATCTTGCGAGCTCACAAGTGGAGCTCGCAAGATCGCAGCAGAAGTATATTACCGCTGGCATCATTCCGCATCCTCCTTGGCGGAGGTGAGCTCCGGCCGTGGGTGATTAACCCTTTGATGTTGCGACCTATCATGGTCGCGACATGGAAGCGGCAGGCAGGAAGAGTGAGCACCTCCTGCTTGCGATCGGCGCAGTGAGCGGCGCAGATGCCGCAAACTGGTCCCTTACCTGACAGCCCGGATGCTTTACGACAGCATCTGAGTTGTCTGGTCACGTCACCATGCCCGTAATGCATTGTGGGTATAGTGATTGACAGTCACCATAGAGACCATTAAACAGCAGTAATAATGTGTAAGGTCTCCTCTTGTATGAGCGATTTGAAGATCGCTCATACAATTCCCTTCTGGGGAAAAGTGAAAAAAGTGTAAAACAGTAAATAAAGAGTTAAAAAAGTAAAAAACAAACATGAAAAATAAAAACACGTATACCGCCAAAAAAGAAAAAGTGCTTCCACATAAAAAAAACTATATAAACTAGGTATCACCATACTCCTCTCGCCCCACGGAGTACAATTAACGTATGGAGCCTGCATGGTGAAAACTGTTAAAAATAAAAATTAAAAAAACACTACTAGGATTGCTGCATTTTCACCCTGCCTTCCAAAAAACGGATTTAAAAAAGTGATCAAAAAGCCCTGTCCCCCCAAATATGATGCCAATAAAAACATCAACTCATCTGGAAAAAAAAAAGCTGCTATACAGCTCCATACACAGAAAAATAAAAAAGTTATGGCTGTCAGACTATGGCGATGCAAAAACATGTTTTCCTTTTCGAATAAGTGTTTTTATTGTGTAAAAGCCGTAAAACATAAAAAATATACAAATTGGGTATCATTGTAATCATTTTGACGTGCTGAGTAAAGCTAGTTTATACCGCATGGTGACCGCTGTAAAAAAAAAAAAAAAAAAACAACACTACCAGGATTGCTGTATTTTGTTCAAAATGCCTCACAAAAACCTCAATAAAAAGTGACCAAACCGTCATCTGAACCCCATAATGTTACCAATAAAAACATCAACTCATTCCTCAAAAAAACAAGCCCATAATCAGCAGAAAATCATACAGAAAAATCATACAGAATTATAATCATACAGAAAAAATAATAAGAAATAATAATAAAAATAATAATAAAAAGATAATCATACAGAAAAAAAAAGTTATAGCTGTCAGACTATGACAACATAAAAATGCAATTGTGTATTAAAACATTTCTATTGTGTAAAAGTAATAAAACATAAAAAACTGTATAAAATTGATAACATTGCAATTGTACTGACACCCATAGTAAAGTTATCCTGTCATTTATCCCGTACGGCAAACACTGTTAAAATGAAGCCCAAAAAACAATGGCAGAACTGTGTTTTTTTTTCCTCCCACTTTTATGGCCCAATGCAAAAAAAACTATGGAACACCTGTGTGTCCAAAATGCACAATACACTCCTAGATGAGATCCATGAGGGATGTTGAATCCAAATAGAGGCAACTTCTGAAAGGTTTCACCTATTCTGGGATTCTGGGGCTTTGCAAATGCAACATGGCACCCACCAAAATCTGCAATCTAAAAGCCAAATAGCGCACCCCCCTTGTACACCCTGCCATCCACCCAAACAGCAGTTTACACCCACATATAAGGTATTACCAAACTTGAAAGAAATTGTGTAACACAATTTTGGATGTTTTTTTTCCAGGATTCCATATAAAAATTAAACATTTTCAGCTAAAATTGCAGATTGTTGGAAAAAATATATATTTTTTTATTTTCAAAGCCTAACGCAACAAAAAAAAAAATAGTGAAACACCTGTGGCATCAATATACTCACTGCACCTCTGGATATTTTCCTTAATATACAATATGGGGTCTTTTTAGGGAAGTTTATTCAGTTATAGCAACTTAGGGTGTCCGCAAACCAGAAATGGCGCCTAAAGAAAATCGTAATGAAAATGAGACCCCAAAGTCCGGTAGATGCTCCTTCTACTCTGAGGCCTGTGGTTGAGCCAAATAACGCACTAGGGCCACATATGGGCTAGCTCTGAAAATGGCAGAATCTGGGGAATGGAGGTTGAGTTGCATCTACCGTGTTCAGGTGAGTATTGAATAAAAATTGAAAATCTACAAAAAAAAAAAATTAATTAAATATACTCCTCCACTTTGCTTTAATTTCTGTGAAATATCTAAAGGGGTAACAAACTTCCTAAATGCTTTTTTAAATACTTTAAGGGGTCTAGTTTCTTAGATGGGGTCATTTATGGGGGTATCTAACATACAGACCCCTCAAAGCCACATCAGAACTGGACTGGTCCCTAAGAAAGTATATTTTGCAAATTTTCTTGAAAATGTGAAAATGACTACTAAATTTCTAAGCCCCCTAATGTGGTAAAAAAAAATAAAAAATTATGCAATCTACAGTAGACATATGGTAGATGCTAGTTATAAACTATTTTGAGTGGAATAACTATCTGCCTTACACGCAGACATTTTTGAGCTTGAAAAATTTCAGATATTTGCAAATGTTCATGATATTTTGATATTTTTCGCAAATAAGGATTTTTTGGATCAAAATTTCTTACTAACTTAAAGCACAATGTGTCACAAGAAAACTCTCTGAATCACTTGGATAGGTAAAAGTGTCAAAAAGTTATTGTCACATAAAATGACACGTCAGATTTTAAATCCGGGGCTCTTTCAGGAAGTCCAAAACAGGCTCCGGCGGTAAGGGATTAATCTAAGGAATGCTAGCATACTTCAAAGTCTTATGATCTCCTTTGCAGAGATATTAATTAATAATAATAATAATAATCTTTATTTATATAGCACCAACATATTCCGTACAGACAAACCAGACATTACATTATAAAAAAGCAACTTACAAGACACAAGGGGCCACATGTATGAAAACTGTCTAGGTAGCAACCAATCAGAGCACCCTTGTCATTTCACATACTGCTCTGGAAAAATGAGAGGGGTGCTCTGATTGGTTGGTATGGGCAACAGAGTGAGTTTTAGACCTAGACAGTTTTCATACATGTCCCCCAAGGTGTGAGTGTCCTGCTCCCAAGAACTTACATTCTATTAGGGTGTGTGTGTGAGACGAAGATTGAGAAGTGCTTGATTTACAATGGCCCAGCCATGTTACGTAAATATGGGATAGTTTACATAAAAAGTGAATGAATCTGCCACCTACTATGGGTTAACAGTAATTAGTAAATAGTAATTAGTAAATAGTAAATTATTGTGTATAAAGTAAAGTGATAATCATTCTTGACTTAGAGAAGTGGTTGTCAGCCCTTAATGCCATTCAGCCACTGGCCTGTCTAAATTAATTATTCTTAGAGCAGTTGCTACAATAATATTTCATCCCCTAGACTAGAACACGGATCTGTGTCACTAGTATAATGATCATTGTATAGAGAGCGCAACTGTTCTTCATTATATTGTTCACTCCTGGACAGGTAGAGGGAATTAAGTCAAAGATGTCTGAAGCAAGCTTTTGGCTTAAAGTTTCATCCAAAATTTATATTATAGATAGGCTTAACTGTTTCCAACTGTAGAGATTAAAGTGGCTGCCTATCTGAAGGCAAGCAATATGCTGATATACTTTTGGTACATTCCATAACACTATTAAAAATAAGTATTTTTTTTTATTTAGTGACATTATAATAATTAAATAGAGCTAAATTTATCACATCATTGTCAGTTTTTTTCATATTGGTTAGTTTGTATTGTATGCTTTTTTCTCTTTTAACAAGAGAAATCCAATATAAATATTTTTTTACAGACCAGACATGGCTTTCTTGAAGAAATCTCTTTTCCTTGTACTATTCCTTGGATTGGTCTCTCTTACTATCTGTGAAGAAGAGTAAGTACTTACTAGTATATAATACACTGAAACAATGAATCTCAGTTTTCATTCTTTGCTGTGGTAAGATGTCTGGGCAAAGCTCACAGCTGTACGACAAAATGCAATAATGTGTAAAGAAATTTATTTTGCCTTCTAACACAGGAAAAGAGAAAATGAAGATGAAATGGAACAAGAAGATGATGAGCAAAGTGAAATGAAGAGAGCTCTGTGGAAAGATATATTAAAAAATGCAGGAAAGGCTGCTTTAAATGAAATTAATCAAATAGTACAAGGAGGATAATAAAGTAAGGAAGATATAAAATGTAATTAAATCAATTATCAATAATTGTGCCAACCCTATATTAAAGCATGCTGAACCGATATGACCGTCTCTCTTTTTTTCCATATAAATTTTTATATAAATATATATTTTACATATACATTATTAAGATTCCAGATAAAAAGTAAGAAACAATAAAATACTAAGGGTGACATCTATGAATTTGCGTGTATAATACGACAATATGAATGAAAGTGTTATGTGCCAAACATTTTGGTGCATAGAGTGTAATGAGCCAAACTTAATATGGTGCATAAAGTGTAATGCGACAAACTTTTTATGGCAGTTTCACATCAAACTTTGGTGCATTCTAGGTGCATTAAAATGTGTTGTGCCATCTATTGAAGAGTGTGCCAGCAGTTTTTTTGCCACAACATAATAGATGTTGCCCTTTATTATACCCATTGGAAATCTCTTCATGCACAGAGATCATAAGACAAGAACAGAGTAAACAAATGTGCAGGGACATAAGTAGAATAAAACTCAAGGGAAAGTACGGACAGTCTGAAGTTTAAATAGTATGTAACATCCCGGAAATAGGTTTCTATCACTTGGGAGAGACAGTTGCTTTTGGTTTGTTTTGGTAGATCGTGGGAACAAATGGAGGGCTCTTCTTAACATAGACTATGCTGTAAGCGAGAGACTGGGCTGATATGTGGAGCTAAAAAAAGTCCATGCATCATGGTGTGGGGCTTTTATTCTGTCTATAATTTAAAAAGGTAACTAAATCACTACAGCATTCAATACTTCAGAAGTGTTTATATGAAGAGGTCAGAACCTTAAAATTGATCAAGCTTATGTTAATCTGTTTATTGTAAATTGCGAAAATACTGGCAAGTACTTCCTACAAGAACATAGAAGGTCTCCTCCAACATTTCTACAGTCTTCTCAAAATAGACATATGTATATTGGGTAAAGAAGATGGCATAATATTAACCCTCACTATGAAGGAATACATTGGGAACACATATGTCTAAAAGTCCCTCTCATGTACATAACTAGGGTCCCTAAAACATCTAAAGCATCTGGGGCCTGGGCCCACTGTGTTACATTTTGCTCAGTATGAATAGGTTTACACAACATTATCACATGGTAAACGGATCTATATATTTTTACAGAGAAAAACAATTATGTTCCTGTCAGTAATTTTACACATATTCTATATTGATACTTTCAATCACTTCAGCAGCACAATCTGTAATGCAAATCAGAGCAGACAAACTTGTTTTTTCAAAAGTGTTCATCTATGAATGATAGTGTAATATCTTATAAATAACAGTCATTAAGTCACCAATTATTACACCTATACATGTAGCAAAAATACCAAACATTGTTTTTCCTAAAAAAAAAAAATCTGCATATTTTGATCCTTCTTTCCCCCAACATCATCTCTTTGGGGTGAATCAGGAGGCCTCCATACTCAAAAGAGAAGCCAATATCACTGAAATCATTGGTGTATGGGGTCCTTACAGATAAGGATTAAAATGTGTGTATATTGGTCAATATATCAACTAATGCCCTATATTTGATATTTTTCCAGTACTTAGTTTTGTCCTGTAATACTATAGAGCAGAAAGAGTCAGTATTTTGTGTTAGACACTTGGAATGCGCTGGGCAACCCGTAGAGTAGTCAACAATTGGTTGTAAGCTGGTGTGGTGCACCACACATAACCATATTACAGTGAAGGAAATAATGATTTGATCCACTGACAAAGTGTATAATTTTTAGGTTAGGTAGGTTAATTTTAACATTGAGAGATAGAATATCAAAAATAAAATCCATAAAATCACATTGTATAAATGATATACATTTATTTGCATTTTTCAGTGAGAAATAAGTATAAGTCTGGCAAACAAGACAATACTTGGTTGCAAAACTCTTGTTGGCAAGCACAGCAGTCAGACATTTTTTGTAGTTGATGATGAGGTTTGTGTCAGGAGGAATTTTGGTCTACTCCACTTTGCAGATCATCTCTAAATCATTAAGATTTTGAGGCTGTCGTTTTCCAACTCGGAGCTTCAACTCCCTCCCTAAGTTTTCAATGGGATAAAGGTCTGGAGACTGGCTAGGCCACTTCATGAACTTAATGTGCTTCTTTTTGAGACACTGCTTTGTTTTCTTGGCTGTATGTTTTGGGTCATTGTCTTGCTGGAAGACCCAGCCACAACCCATTTTTGTGCCCTGGCAAGGAAGGGGGGTTGTAAAACTGGGTTTTTTAAGGTAAAAGGTTCTATTTTCCCCCACGTTTCAGTGAATTTTGACCTTTTCCCTTGCAGAAAAAACCCCCCAAAACAAAAGGGGGCGACATTGTATAAACGGGGCGGCCAAAAAAGTTTTGGTGCCTTTTCGCCCCAAATGTGGGGCCCCAGGGGGTTTTTGCTGTATTTTTAAAACCTGCCAAATCCCAAAAACAGGGGGCTTTAACAGAGCGCCCGGGCACTTTGAAATTGTTGTTTTGGGGGGAATGCAGGGGGGGGGGCACATTTAAAACCGTACGAAGCACAGATTTATAGTTTCGGGGGAATTCCAAGCTTTTTACTGCTAAAAAAATTAAAAATTTTAAAAAAGGGGTTTTACCTGAGCCGATGTGTCGTTTACGCTAGAGTCCGTAGACCGGGGTTCTAAATCGGGCACATTCTAAAACGGGGTTAAAAAAGAAACAAAAAATTGGGTCTAACACCAAAAATAATACATGTCCCCCAAATGTTTCCCCCTTTTTTAATTTTTTTAATTTTTTTTTTTTTTTTTTTTTTGTTTTTTTTTTTTTTTTTTTTGGACAGTGAGGACAGTGTTTTTTGGGGTCAAAAGACGTTTTTTATCTTCCCCAAAAAACACGGCATAGATTTAAATTTGACAAGGGCTCAATTTTTGCCTAAAGGGACCACAGAACCTTTTCCCAATCACTCACAGAATCTTCCGGGGGTGTTCTTTGGGCAAACTTAAGAGGGGCCCTGCACATGGGGCCTTTTGAGCCAGGGGGCCCTTTGGGGGGGAAACCCCCGGTTTTTTAACCATTAGGGCGTGATGGGGTTACCAATGGTTTTTTTGGGTTGAATTTTGTTTTAGCTGCCTTGAAAACCCTTTTAAATTTTTCCTCCAGTGTATTTTTTGGGGCTGATCGCCCCCCCAAACCCCAAAAAAAAAGGGGTCAAAATCCCCCCCTAAAAAAAAATAGGGGGGAAAAAAGATTTTTAAAATTTTTTTGAAAAAAAAAAAAAAAAAAAAAAAAAAACAAAAAAAAAAAAAAAAAAAAATGGATTTTTTTTGGGTTGGGAAAAAATTTTTTGTTTTTTTTTTTATTTTTTTTAAATTAATTGAAAAAGTTTTTTTATATGACAACAGTAAAAGGGTTTGATAAACCCTAAACTTTAAAAATTCAGTCGAACTCAAATTGAACCCCTTTTAAAGTAAAATGGAAGAAATTTTGGGGTTAATTTTTATGCCTATACATGGGAAGTATAATTCCCAATCCATAACATACATTTAAAACTAGGCACTTTATTTGTCGGGCAGCACATTTTTAATGAAACCAAAAAATTGATACGTGTGCACCTCCAAAAACACAAATGCCCCATTGAGGTGCTTTTACATAAAATAGTAATGTTTGTTATGGGGCCTTTTCCTTTTCCGCAATGCATCCGATGGGTGCTTTACTTCCCACTCAAAATTATCTATGTGCCGCGTTTTGGCACAAGCCCCTAAAAATTGCGCGGCCCCTTATTAAAAGTTTAAATTTTTTAATTTATGCAAGGGTAAAACCCGCCACCAAAATTTTTGAGGCATCGAACTTTCAGGCCCCCACTTTGCACTGTTTTTAAGACCCCTTAAAAACCGCCGCAGCGAGGGCTTTTTTCCCGACTTTTGACTTTTAAAAAATTGTGTTTCGAAGCAAACTTTTAAACTGGGAACGAAAAAGGAAAAAATTTTGGGGTTTGGCTGAGTTCTAAAAAATCGGGGGTTCGACTCAAACTTAACTGAATGGTTGATCGAACAAGTCTCCTTCTAAACCCACCCTTTTAACTTAGGGTTTTTGTAGCCGTTTCCATTTTTGGTGCTTCTTGGTCTTGCCCATGTTTAAGGTTAGAGTCTGACTGATAAATTGATCTGGGCAGTCTTTTATAAAGTGACTATTTTAAAACAGCTGTTTTTAATGCAGGTAATAGTTATTTAGGAAATGTCTAACTTGGGGGGGGTTGGGCCCCCTGGGATGAGAGCGGGCGTTGGGGTTGGGGAGAGCTCTGCCTACCCCTCCCCGGAAACCCCCAACCTAAAAATGTGGGAAAAAAGAAAGGGTTCTTTGAAAAATCCCCCTAAAAAGGCCCCGCTAAAGGTTGGGTATTTTGGAGCCCCCCCAGACCTCTGTACGCCCGTCCTAAATGGAAATTTGGAGGATCACCTGAAGCCGCGAACCCCTCCCTGCCCCGGCCGCCAAAAACCACTGGTTCCCCAACTCAGCGGGGGAAACGGCGCTTCTCCCGCCGAAACCCTTAAGGGGCCCCACGGACCCTCACGATCCGTTTCCGCAGCCTCAGCACTGCGTCCCCGGCAGGGCCCCCTGGGGCCAGCCAAGGCCCCCCCCCGGCTGTGCAGCAGGACCCCACTCCAGGTAAAAGAAGGGCCCCGGCCCCCGCGCGGCCGCCACCCGCTGCGCCTGGGTCCCCTCTCGGCTTGCAAAAAGGGGGGCCCGTGCAATTCAGAGACACTTACCTTGCCTGGGGTTTTAGATCCCCATTTTCCACGGGGGCCCCCCGGTTCGTCCCGGGAATTTTCTTCGGTGAGCTCCCAAAAACATCGGGACAACCTCAATAACCCCGGGGCTTCAAGCCCTGTACTGCTGTTTACCGTTGCCCCGGTTCCTTTGGGTGGGGTTTCAAATTGGGGGGCCTGGCATAATTAGGGGGCACACAATTTTTCTGGTATATAAAAACCTGAATGTCCTACCACCATATCTCCTTTAAGGCCCGTTGAAACATTTTTTAAATTAACCCTTCACACACAAACCCAACCCCCATTTGCAAAGGGCCCGTTGCTTCCCCATTTTTCCCTGAACTCACTCTGGCCCCGTGGGTGCATACTTGGGGTCCCACCAAAAAACCCCAAACCCCTACTGTTTTAAAAGGGCAAAATACCCCAAATTTATGCCCTCAATCCTTTTGCTGCCCCCTGCTAAACAACACTCAACAGGGATTTTGATGAAAACTCAACTTCAAAAATTTAAACAACTAAGAGAGTGAAATCTAAATTTATACTTTCTCTTTTTACTGTGTCTGCCAGTGGGGTTTTTTTGAGAAAAACAACTATTACTCCCCCCAACATAATTCCCCAAGAAGGGTTACATCCCGGGGGACCTGTTTAAAACCTTTTTAGCCAAATTAAAAAAACTTGTGAAAGGGGAAACAGCTTCCCAAACTGTAGCCCTCTTAATTTTAAATTTTTTTATTTTATCTTTAAAAGGGCTTTTCGGGTTTTTTAAATTTGGCCCCAATTTTACGGGAGTTTGTTAAGCCCCAAAAATAAGTGAAAACGCTGGGGGGACTCTCACCCCGGACTCCCCAGGGAAAGTCCATGACTGATATGGGATTCCTTTAGACCTTTCTACCTCTACTCATCCCTGAACCCTCGCCTTTTGGGTCATCAAACTTTTAATGCCAACCCCTTGAGAAGTGATTTTGTCTCTTTAGCTTCTTTTCACTTTGGGGAGAAGGAGGATTAAAAAAAAAAAAAAAAAAAGTTTTCTTCTCCGGGAAAAGACTTTTTTCCCCCTAATGTTTTTGCCTACCCTCTCCATCCTCTTCGGCCCCGTCAGGGAGGTAAGTCAAAAAAACCCAAAAAGCCCAAAACCCAAAAAAACTCCCCCGTTTTTCTCCCCCCTTTAAACCAAAAGAGGGTGAAGTTTCCACCTCCTGCTTTTCCCCACTCCATCTCAAGGGGGGAATCCGTGGAACGGGGAACCAAAATTTTGACATTCCCGACCCCAACCCCTAACAGTTTCACCTGCAAACCTCTTCTCCCTTTTCGCTTTTTCTGCAAAACCCACAACAACAAATGAAAACGACCCAAAACAAACTTCCACGCCCTGTCCTCAGCACTTTAACATATTGAAAATAAAATGGGCCGGGTTTTTGCAAAACCCACAATAGCCTGAAAAGACGCCAAAAACGCAATTTGGGGGAAAGGTCCAAAGTTTTCCGCCCCAAAATTCTAGAACCTGGGGGAAAAGATCTAGACGCAATAAAGTGAGAACAGAGGCATCCCAAAATCCCTTCCTTCCCATCAACTGAAACTAACCCCTTACGGGTCTGATGGCTCAGTCCAAACCCAAAATCCTCCTCCTAATCTCCCCAAAAAGATAGAATAAAAGGGGTTCCAAAAACCCAAGAACTACCTCACAGGGCCCCAGGGACACGATTGCTAGGATTTACTTTTCAATGGAAAGGGGGACTTCCTTTTTCCTCCGGAAAACTGAGTCCCTTCCCGATCGCTTCCAGGCGATCTCTATTTTCCCGGACCTGTCCTCAGCAACAATGCTCAGGCGAAAGGAATTCCAGCCCTACACTAGACTACTACGAGAGAAAGAAATCCAATACAGATGGGGCTTCCCGGTGAAACTCATTATTATCAAAGATGGGTCCCAATTCATCTGCAACTCTCCAGAGGATGCTTGTTTGAGGTTGAGAAGTTGGAACCTACTTGCCTCCTCTGACTCAAGCCCCGTCCGGAAAAAACAAATCAGGCCAGAGATGATTACCCCTCTTTGGTCTGATAGAGCTACGAGGTCAAGAACCAGACCACTGGACTGATATTGGTAGTATCCTTTATCTCACTGATATGCTGGAGTGCTGGCTAGTGCTCCTTATCCTCATGGTTTGCTCTGCACACTTGCCGCCTTTTCCTTGCAGATCAAGGCTGGACTTTGCCCCACTTTTCTTTCCTTTTTAGGAATGAAAGAGTCTACTATACGGACTTATTTGATGTTGATGTTTTTCCTTAACTTGTTTGTTCCTAGTTTGAGTGACAACAACACTTCATATTTCTGCAGTATTCCTATTAGTCCCGGATGCAGGCTGTGTCGGCCATTCCAGCCCACCACTCTTTCTTTTGTCTTAACCAATGATTAAAATTCGTTCCTTCAATGTTAAGGGATTAAACTCTCCCTTCAAGCGCTCCCTTTTATAGAGAGATATCCTTAAATCGGGTGCTGACATAGCCTGCATTCAGGAAACACATATTGTTAAAGAAGACCAATTTAGACTAAAACACAAATTGTTTCCACATATCTTCCACTCACAAGCTCTGTCTAAACGTGCTGGAGTTGCTATTTTAATCAAAAATTCAATCTCCTTTAACCTTATTCAGTTCATAAGTGACCCGGATGGCAGATATATTATATTAATATGCGAGATCAACTCGAGACCATATACCCTTACTGCTATATACGCCCCTAACGTCGGACAAATTTCTTTTATCAGGAAAGTTATTAACAGAGCAAAATCTGTAAGAAAAGGAGGTTTAATTATCTGTGGGGATTTTAACTCAGTTGTAAATACAGACTTAGATAGATCAGGCCCAAGAACTAAGTCTGTACATGACCTGCACTCCCTACTTCTGAAAGAAGATATGCACAATGTCTGGAGGTACCTCCACACCTCTGAACATGATTACACATTTTTTTCCTCCCCTAAGCAGGTCCATTCTCATATAGATTTTTTCATAACAGACAAAATTGTCCTGGACCTTCTAGTCTCTACAGAGATAGGTAGCATTACATGGTCAGACCATGCCCCAGTAGACTTAGTTCTTTCCTCAGGCCTTCAAGCTTCTAGCACATCTTTATGGCGTCTAAATAATTACCTTTTAAAAATCCTGCTAAAGTCAAGTATCTGTCCTCAAAAATTAAAGATTTCTTTGAGATTAATACTCCCTCTGCCCCCTCTACGGAGATTCTATGGTGCACACACAAGGCCTTCATGCGAGGCATACTTATTCAACTCGCGAGCAGGGAAAACAGGAAACGACAGGCAGAAATCAACAGCCTCTTAGATGTTATTAAACAAGCAGAAACGGCTTTCAAGTTAGACCCCTCACCGCTGAAGAAGATTTCATTGGCAGACTTGAGAAATAAGCTGCGTATTATTTATCTCCATAAATATGAATTTCACCTGGCTAAGCTAAAGTGGCAATTTTATATTCAGGGAGATAAACCGGGCAGACTACTAGCAAACAGAATTAAAATCCACCACGCAAAGACACGTATTTCCCACTTAACTTCACCTTCCGGAGAGAAAGTAATAAATCCCAAAGATATCGCGAACCAATTTGCTAAATACTACTCTCAACTGTATAATATCCAATCTAATGAAAACATCCCGGCCCCCACAGCATCGGAAATAAATTCTTTCCTTAGCTCTGTACATTTACCTATGCTGGACTCGTCTCAATTAGAAGACATTAATAAGCCGTTCTCCTTAGATGAAGTTCAAAAAGCCATTCGCTCTAGCAAAACTAATAAAGCACCAGGCCCAGATGGTATTTCTAATGAATATTTCAAGGTTTTCTCTGAACTTCTTTCACCTCACTTAGTAGAATTATACAACGAAATTGCCGCCAAAAAAGCTCCCTTGCCAGAAATGCTCTCTGCAATCATCACTACGATTCCCAAGCCAGGTAAAAGACAAGATCTCACTTCCAATTACAGGCCTATTTCACTGCTAAATTCGGATATCAAACTCTACGCTAAAATTGTTGCGACCCGTCTGAACACAATATTACCATTTCTGATTCATAAAGACCAGGTAGGCTTTGTGAAGGGTAGACAGGCAAGAGATGCTACCCGTCGTCTCCTAGACTTGACACAAATCGCAGCCTCCTCCGCGTCTGGTGTGACTTTTTTGTCGCTGGACGCGGAGAAGGCATTTGATAGAGTTAATTGGTCATATTTGGAGCTGGTCTTGCAAAGGTTTGGTTTTGCAGGTTTTATTCTCCAGGCTATTTTGGCTCTCTACACCTACCCATCTGCTCGGGTCCTGACCTCCGGTTTTCTGTCGCACTCCTTTACCCTTGCAAATGGAACTCGCCAAGGTTGCCCCCTTTCACCACTAATATTCGTATTATGTATGGAGCCTCTTGCTGAAAGTATAAGGTCCAATCCACAAATTTCAGGTATGACAGTCAAGGGTGTCCCTCACAAGATCAGCCTTTACGCTGATGATGTAATGTTGATTGTTACAAATCCGAATTCCTCCTTAGAGATTATAATGGAAACCTTAGATCGGTTTTCGAAGGTGTCATTTTACAAATTAAACAGATCTAAGACATCTATCTTCCCCGTCAATGAGGCGTCGTTTAAGGAAATCGTCACAAATTCATTTGGCTTCAATAGATCTGATGACCATATTGATTATCTTGGTATTAAGATTCTCCGCTCCCCCACCGAAATTATCTCAGCAAACTATGAGCATCTTTACTCAATCTTAGAATCTGAAATTAAACGTCTGTCTTCATTGAATCTGTCTTGGATAGCTAGAATTAATGTAATTAAAATGGCTCTTTTACCCAAATTTATTTATATTTGCAGAGCTATCCCCTACTTAATCCCGCCTTCCCTGACAAACAAACTCCAACGTTTATTCTCTGACTTTATATGGAACGGCCGTAAACCTAGAATTAAATGACAAACTCTTTTTTTTAATAATAGATATAGTGGTCTGGCCGTCCCTAACCTAGGAAACTATAATGCAGCCATTCTCCTGGAGCAGGCGGTGTATTTGTGGCATAACTCAGACTCAGCTGCTTGGGTTCCATTAGAAAATAACTCCTTTACCCCTTGCCCAGTAGATTTTCATCTTAAAACCTCTCTAATAGGGGCTCCTCTTCCACCCTCAGCCCTTACTTCCTTATCTGATCTTTTTAAAGTTTGGTCCTTACATGTTATATCTGCAGATTGGATTTCTATTCGGAAACAAGATGTTCCAGTTGCCTCACTGCGTTGTTGGAACCCAGTTTTATCCTTTGGCGCATGGGAAAATTGGAACATCAATACAGTGCACCAATTGTATAGCGATAGTACACTACACTCCTTCTCAGATATCTCGACCCAATGGGCCCTCCCCCCCATCTTTATTTTTTCAATTTTTACAAATTCGTCACATACTTCAGGAAATACAGTGTCCAGATGCACTGAATGCCCCATCTGACTTTTACCACTTTATCCATAAAAAAAGAGGTTATAGTAAAGGTCTTTCAATAGCATACAACCTGATCACTTCCGGCCGCACCCCAAATAAATTTCTGACCATGATTAAATGGGAAAAGGAGTTGTCCAACTCATTCTCTCTGGATAGTTGGCTTTTGGCTATGTCTGCCCCTTCAAAAATGTCTAAGTGTTGTAATCATAAAGAACTGATACACAAAATCCATTTACGCTGGTACCTTCCTCCTACTAGGGTTGCGCATATATGCAAAGGTTCTTCTAATCTTTGTTGGAAGGGTTGTGGACAACAAGGCACAATGTTGCATGCTTGGTGGGGATGTCCTAAAATTAAAATGCTATGGGATGCGATCTCTACGCTTCTGTTTGAAATTACAGGCTTGCGCCTTAAATTATCCCCCCAGTTAGCAGTCCTGGATATTGGTTTATCCGACGTACCATTTTTGCTCCGGACACCTGTGTTCCACATCCTTATAGCCACGCGCACTGCAATTGCTCATCTATGGAAAGATCCCAATGTTCCTACCCTCGCTGAAATTAAGAGACGTGTCAATTATAGTTGTTCTTGTGAGCTGAGATTATGTGACCCACCACTTGTGTGTCTTAAGAAACAAAAACTTTGGTCTAGCTGGGTATCTTCTAAACATTACTTGCCTAGCTAGAGTGTATCTTACTTCCTTCTTGATGCCCTTGTATTCTGTGAAGAAATGCTTTTGTTTTCCTCTTCATTATTTACAGTCACTCTTTGTTGTTGTTGTTATTGTTTTGAGCCTGTCTGGGAGTGACTTCGGTTGCACGCTTCACAGACGGGCTAACTGTTCTCCACTATTAGGCATACTGTATTTCAGATTGTATACAGCTTTTATGATGTTTTTATGCATGTTAGCTTACCTGCTCTGCACATTAACCAAACTTTGTGTACATTATTGATGTCGTTTCAATAAAAACTATGTTTAAAGGAGTGTCTAACTGGCCTGTAGGAGCCAGAACACTTAATAGTTGGTAGGGGATCAGAAAATAAAGTGGTGCCGCACACCTTTACGGTATAACGGGTGCTCAGTGGAAAGTCAGCGGCTACAGTCCAGTAAATTGAAAATACACAGCACTCGTTTAGTAGTAGTAGAAGAATACAATTTATGGAATCACAAAGTGATAAGCCTAGAGAGGGCGCACTTTCCATGCTCCTGCTTCTCATCACCCACTGGCCTTGTCTCTGAGGAAGGTCTATCATGGCCAAAACATCGGACTGACTTGTGAGCTTTTCAACTCTATCACCTTGCCTAAATATATCCAATTGGAAAGCTGATGTTCCACTTTGTGATTCAACAAATTGTATTCTTCTACTACTACTAAAGGAGTGCCGTGAATTTTCTATTTATTGGTAGGGGATCAAATACTTATTTCTCTCAGCAAAATGCAAATAAATCTATATAATTTATACAATGGGATTTTCTGGATTTTATTTTGGATATTCTACAGTGGGGAAAAAAGTATTTAGAGTAGAGTTAAATCCGCACCGGTATCCTTAAAAATATATCAAAACTTTATTGGTACAAAAATCTTAAAAAATTCAAGATAAACGTGGACCTCACAACAAAAGGTAAGTTGAGAAAGTGACAAAAACAATGCATTTCAAACTAAGTGATCTTAGTCATTACATAAGATAGATATATGCTTAGTATGCTTAGTATTCTGGAATATATATTTTACTCTATGGTACAAAAAGGAGCACTACTTTTAGGTCACATTATGCAAATCAGTTTGAAAGCATACTGTATAAACTTACCCATACTGTAATGATTACAAGAACAGGGGAATACATTGAATGTAAGCCCAAGTGTGCACAAATCCACAAAATTATGGCACCTATTAAATGACTGAATTAAAAGTTATATTTTAAGCCACTTACGGTCAGTCAGTGATTATCATATACAGAGTAGGCAGTTTTGAATGCTCCAGCAATTGTGGCAGCAGCGTAGTGCCATTATGCAGTATGAAATGTCACATGGCCTGACTAGCAGTGGTGCGGACCTCGGAGTGTTGACCCATAGAGAGTGGAGACAGGAGAAAGATCTCTGCACCATCCTTGGTGGTTCTGAAAAGGCCACCAAAAAGGTCAGTTGGGACGATGCCCTTGTCAGCACAACCGTTCTGGATATATTTTTACTGGAACAAGCATTACACACTCTGCGGCAGCAGGTCCCAGCAGTGATGGAGGAGGAAGAGGAGGAGACTTACACACCAGAGGATATAGAAGGCCCATCTGTTTCGCAATTGTATAGGCCTTCTTTAGGCAGTGGATCTGGGTTGAGGGCGGCTGCAAGATGGCAGTTCAGCTCACAAAGTAGAGCGCATGAGGCTAGCCAGGGCTTTGGTGATGGTCATGATGAAAAAGTGGAGGAGGATGAGGAGGCAGGGGTGGAAACCACCAGTACTGATTGTCCTTCAGTGGTAAGAGGTTGGCACAGATTACAGGAGGATAAGGAGGAAGAGGAGGAAGATTCCGTTAGTGCCCATCAACCCCGAGGCTTGGGAGATCCCTGCAGCATCTCACACGAGTGCTTGGATACTACATTACCTGCAACATGATCCACACATCAAGGCAATAAAAATGAACAGCAATTACTGGTTGGCCACCCTCCTTGATCCACGTTACAAGACAAAAGTGAGCAATTTCCTTCCACCCACACAAATTGACCGCAGAATGCAGGATTTTGAGACAGTGCTCATTGACCAACTTGAGACATCTTTTACATCTTCACATTCTAATGTCACGGTGGGACAATGTCAGCAACATGGCAGCAGTAGAATGGCAAATAGCCACAGCAGGCAGTGACATTTGGCAATCGATTTTTACCTCCTCACGAATGCCTGCAAGACAGGGCAGCATTCAGACACACAGAGACTGCCTTAAGACCATGGTCCATGACTACCTGTGGCTCAACATCGATGTTTCTGGACTCATTCAACTTCTGGATGTCCAAAGTGGATGAATGGCCTGAGCTTGCTCGACACGTGATAGAAGTTTTATACTGCCCAGCAGCAAGCGTTATCTCGGAATTCAGCACAGCTGGCAGGGTGATAACTGAAAAACATATCCGTCTTTCCCCTGACAATGTGGATCGCTTCACATTTATAAAAATGAATCAAGCGTGGATCTCTATCCATTTTGTTGCCCTGGTTGCCGATGTCACTGACTAGTAAACTGTAGCACGTCTTCTTAACAATGTGAAATACACATTTAAACTATACTACATCTCATGTCTTTAGTTCCTGTGCCTGCTGTCACGAGTGGTCCCGCAGCGCCTCGTCCGGGCTGCGGGCGCACTCGTGCTGCCACCCGTCGGTTCCGGGGGCCCCTGCCGGGCCCGCGGGTCGGGTCCCGGCGTCCCCCGTACCTCTCCGCGCTCCCGCATCCTCCCGTCCTCCGGGCCGGCCGGTGTGCGCATGCCCGCGCCTTAGGCGCGCGCGCGCCGGCTCTCGGGGATTTAAAGGGCCAGTACGCCCATTATTGGTTAAGGCTAGCAGGTGACCCTATTTAACCTCCTTCCTTCCGGGTCAACTTTGACGGATCTTTAGTGCCGTACTGCCTTTAGAGAAAGCTTCCCTTTTCCTCATTGCCTGACTTCCGTGTACCGAACCTTTTTCCCCTCCTGTGTCTTGACCACGAACCGTTGCCGGTCTGCCCTGCCCTCTTGCCTGTCCCCGACTTCGCCTACGTCTCACGATTCTGTACTACGCACTGCCTTGGCCTGCCCCGCAAGCAAGTCACGCCAGGGGCGACCTGGTAGTTCTCCGCCGCAGAAAGAGTCCATCCCGCTTTGCGGCGGGCTCTGGTGAAAACCGGGTTCTACTTAGATTCCGCCCCCTGGTACGGCTTACACCATTGCTTGCGGTGGTCCAGCGGATCCACTACCAGCATTCGTTACACCTGCTGCTTCTACAAATTGTATTCTTCTACTGCTGCCAACAGCTATATTTACAAGTCTTATGGCTGAATTTATTTTGAAATATACACCTGTATGACCTTGATGTGCACTGCATACATCTCTTACGCCACCTCCGTGTAGCCCTCCAAATCTTTATTTTTTAAATGCCTCCACATGTACTACCACCAAATATACTCAGTCCTGTTATCCTGAACCTCAATGTTTCCCATTGGCATGTTCTTGTTGCCACCAATGGTACTTCTGCCTAATCTTGGCGAACCAGAACATCTCTGTTCCCCATTGGCATATTCTCGCTGCCACCAATGATATTGCCGTCTAATCTAGTCCAGCCTGCAAAGGCGTAATTTTAAGTTCTTGGGCCCTGGTGCAAAAAGTGAAAATGGACCACCCCGTTACCAGGGCTGCCATCAGTCATCTATTAACCATTTCAGGGCCCCATATAGCCAAATCAAGTGGGGCCCCCACCCAAAACTAGTTTAAATTTTTTAATATATTAGTGGGCCCCTTTTTGATTAAGGCTCCTGACAGGAGTACTACCCGTACTGCCCTATTGTCATCCCTGCCATTTCCAATACTGGTGTCTTCTTATGTGTCAAAGGAGCTTTTGGGCCCCCTCAGTATGCAGGTAGCCGTAGCGGCTCCTACCGCTGCACCCCCTATAACTATGCCCCTGCAAGCTGAACCTCCATGTTCCCCATTGGGATGTTCTTGCTGCCACCACATATATCACATGTACAAAGCTTTTCAACCAGAGGCGTTACTTGAAGTTCTTGGGCCCTGGTGCAAAAAGTGAAATGGGGCTTCTGCCAGTTACCATGTGCCATTTCCATTACTGGTGTCTTCTTATGTGTCAAAGGGGATTTTGTCATATATTCTCCAAAAAAGGGGAATCTAGCAAGAGAACAGTGACTTTTAATGACTATATTTACTATTTTGCCATAGGCAAACTTAAACTCTATGTCCCACTTCTCCATTGACACCTTTTAAGCCTCTGCCGGGTCTGCCTGCTCCATTTCAGGACTTTGCGAACGTCTTCTCTGAAAAGCAGGCTGAGGCCCTTTCAGCTCTTTGTCTGTATGATTGCCCTATAGACCTGCTTTGCGGTACTAGTCCTCCCCGGTTCAGGGTCTACCAATAATCTGTGCCAGAGACTCAGGCCATGTCAGCCAATATACAAGTGAACCTCCAGAAGGGGTTTATCTGCAAGTCTTCTTCTCCTGCTGGTACCAGGTTCTTCTTTGTTGAAAAGAAAGACAGTTTGCTACACCCTTGCATTGATTATCACGATCTCAACAAAATATCTGTGAAAAAACTGTATGCATTAGCAGTAATCACCAAGCTCTTTGACTGTCTCCGTGGAGCCAGAATCTTTTCTAAGTTGGACTTGCAGGGGGCTTATTATCTTGTTGGGCATTTCGAACACCTAGTAATGCTGTGAAATACCTGGCAGTCTTTCAAGAATTTGTGAACGAAATTTTCCATGGTCTCCTGTACTCTTGTGTTGTCATATATATCTGGATGACATCCTGGTCTTCTTGCCTGCCACAGAATCCCATCTTACACATGTGCGCCAAGTGCTTAGATGTCTAAGAAGCAATCGTCTCTACGCCAAGCTGGAGAAGTGCATCTTCCATCAATCCAGCCCACCCTTCCTCGGGTACATCATCTGTGATGAAGGGATGCAGATGGACCCTGCCAAGTTAACTGCAGTTAACTTGGCAGGGTCCATCTGCATCCCTTCATCACAGATGATGTACCCGAGGAAGGGTGGGCTGGATTGATGGAAGATGCACTTCTCCAGCTTGGCGTAGAGACGATTGCTTCTTAGACATCTAAGCACTTGGCGCACATGTGTAACCAGTTGGGCTCCGGGCCATACAATGCTTCTTGGGGTTCGTCAACTATTACCACCAATTTATTCCGCATTTTTCTACTTTGGCAGCACCCATTGTGGTGCTCACCAAGAATGGCAACCCCAGATTATGGCCACCAATGAAAGAAGAAGCATTCTCCCAGTTTTAGTCTGTGTTTACCTCAGCACCTATCCTATCGACATGACATCGAGAAACCCTTCTTCCTCAAGGTTGATTCTGTAGGAGCTGGATTCTTCTCTAAAAAATTTTCTCATGCAAAGGAGAATTATGATATCACAAATTGTGAGCTTCTGGCCATTAAGCTGGCCCTGCAAGAGTGGTGCCACCTCCTGGAGGGGGTCTGTTATCTGGTTAATATGTATAACGACCACAAGAACCTTTTGTACCTCCAGTCAGCTAAACATCTAAATCCACGACTTCTCCCGGTTCAATTTGCTGATCCATTTCCTTTCTGCAGAGAAGAACATCAAGGCTGATGCCCTCTCCCTCTCCCAAGGCTGATATTATAGGTGATGAGGCTGTTCCTTGGCACATTGTACCTCCCGAATGCTTGATCTTCGCAGCTCACATAGACCTCTAATGTATTCCTCTGGGGAAGACTTTTGTTCGCTCCACAAAAATTCTAAAATGGAAACATTGCTTTCGGGTAGCTGGGCATCCTTCAGTACCAAACTCTTGTCTATTTATATCTCCTATCTACTGGAGGCCAGATCTTGTTAAAGATGTCAAGAAACTTGTGGAAATTTGTACCACTTGTGTTTACAACAAGATACCTCAACTCAAGCCAGCAGGCCTACTACCTATAGGTCTACCTATTATACCCCAACTTCGCCAACTATTACCACCAATTTATTCTGCATTTTTCTACTTTGGCAGCACCCATTGTGGTGCTCACCAAGAATGGCAACCCCAGATTATGGCCACCAATGGAAGAAGAAGCATTCATCCTATCGACCTGACACCGAGAAACCCTTCTTCCTCAAGGTTGATTCTGTGGGAGCTGGATTCTTCTCTAAAACTTTTTCTCATACAAAGGAGAATTATAATATCACGAATTGTGAGCTTCTGGCCATTAAGCTGACCCTGGAAGAGTGGTGCCACCTCCTGGAGGGAGCCTGTTATCTGGTTAACCCCTTAAGGACCCAGCCAGCTTTGGCCTTACTGACACAGCCCTATTTTTGAAATCTGACATGTGTCACTTTATGTGAGAATAACTTTTTGACACTTTTACCTATCCATGTGATTCAGAGATTGTTTTCTCGTGATACATTGTTTTAAGTTTGTAAGAAAATTTTATCCATACAATCTTTGTTTGTTTGGAAAAATATCAAAATTTCATGAAAATTTTGAAAAATCTGTGATTTTGAAAGTTCCAAAATTTCTGCGTGCAAAACAGATAATTATTCACCACAAAATAGTTATAACTAGCACCTACCATATTCCACAATAGGTTGGCATCAATATTTTAAAATGTCCTTTTTTATGACATTAGAGGGCTTAGAAATTTAGTAGTAATTCTCACATTTTCAAGAAAATTTGCAAATACATTTTTTTAGGGGCCTTTCCCAGTTCTGACGTGGCTTTGAGGGGCCTGTTGTTGTTGATGGATCCTTCTAAGAAACTAGACCCCTTTTAAAGTATTTACAACAGTGTTTGGGAAGTTTTGATAACCTCTTTAGGCATTTCACAGAAATTAAGCAAAGTGGAGGTAAATTTCAAAATTTCACTATTTTTGCAGATTTTCAATATTTATCCATTACTCACTGGAGTACAGTAAATGTGACTAGGTAAATGCAACATAATATAATTTCCCCCAGGTCTGCCATTTTTAGAGATATCCCATATGTGGCCCTAGAGCATTATTTGGCTCAACCATAAGCCCCAGAATAGGAGGAGCACCTACTGGACTCTGGGGTCTCATTTTCAATGCAATTTTATTTATGCGCCATTTCAGGTTTGAGGAGGCCCTAAGGAGCTAAAACTTAATAAACCCCATATTGGAAACTACACCCCTTAAGGTAAATATACAGTTGTGTAGTGAGTATATCGACCCAACAGGTGATTCACAAATTTCTTTTTAGCATTAGGCTGTGAAATTTAAAAACATTTTTTTTTCCATAATCTGCAATTTTAGCTGAAAATGTTTCATAAATTTTCAGGGAAACCTGGAAAAAAGAACCCCAAATTCTTTTTTAAGCAATTTCTTCCCAAGTTCGGCAATACCCTTTCATGTGGGTGTAAACTGCTGTTTGGGCGCATGGCAGGGTGTACAAGGGAAGGAACACTATTTGGCTTTTGGAATGCAGATTTTGGTGGGGCCAAGTTGCATCTGCAAAGCCACCAAAGAACCAGAACAGGTGAAATCTTCCAGAATTCGCCCCATTTTAGATTCAACCCCCTCATGGATCTCATATAGGGGTGTATTGTGCTTTTGGGCACACAGGTGTTCCCATCTTTTTTTTGCGTTGGGCCATGAAAATGGGGGGGGGGGGGGGGGGGAAGGGTACCACCATTGTTTTTTTGGGCTTCAATTTTACAGCGTTCGCCGTGCAGTGTAAATGATGTGATAACTTTACTATGGGGGTCGGTAAAAAATGCAAAAGGTATACATTTTTATATAGTTTTTTTATGTTTTATTACTTTTACACAATAGAAATAGGTCTATAAAAATTGGCAAATTTTTTTGTTGTCCTATCTGACAGTCACAACTTTTTTATTTTGCTGTGTCAGAGCTGTGTAGGGCCTTGTTTTTGCGGGGTGAATTGATGCTTTTATTGGTCCATTATGGGGTGCATACAACACTTTGTTCACTTTTTATTAAGGTTTTTGTGAGGGGTTTTGAACAAAATACAGCAATCCTGGTAGTGTTTTTAAATTTTTTTTTTTTATAGCGGTCACTCTGCGTTAGAATGACATGCAGCTTTACTCAGATCGATTCGATTACAGCAATACCCAATTTGTATATTTTTTTATTTTTTACTGCTTTTATACAATAAAAAAACTTTTATTCAAACAGGAAAACACATTTTTGCATCGCCATAGTCTGAGAGCCACAACTTTTTTATTTTTGTGTGTATCGAGCTGTGTATAGGCTTGTTTTTTGCGGAAGGACTTGATGTTTTTATTGGTATCATTTTTGGGGGGACAAGACTTTTTGATCAGTTTTAAATCCATTTTTGGAAGGCAGAGTGAAGAAAATACTGCAATCCTAGTAGTGTTTTTTATTTTTATTTTTAACAACGCTCACTGTGCAGTATCTGTAATAAGTTAGCTTTACTCTGTGGGTCGATACGATTATGGCAATACCCAATTTATATAGTTTTTTTATGTTGAAGCATAAAAGTGTTTTTAGTGTGTAAAAGAATATTTATGCATCGCTATCTTCTGAGAACCATAACTTTTTATTTTTCTGTATACAGAAAAATAAAGGCGTTTATAGGAGTTTTTGATCACTTTTATTCCATTTTATGTGCTGCGGGATGAACAAAAATCTTAATTCTGTGATTGTTTTTTTTTTTTTTTTTTTACGGCGTTCCCCGTACGGGTTAATTAACATGACACATTTATAGGGCAGGTCGTTACGCACGCGGCGATACCAAAGATGGGTACTTTATTTATTTTTGATCTTTTTTGGGGCGATTAGCATTTGTAAAGGGGAAAAGGGCGGTGTACATGTTTTTTATTTTATTTTTCGTGTTTGTGTTTTACTTGTTTTTCACTTTTTTTACTTTTTCACATTTTTTTTTTTTATTTTCCCCATAGGGGATTTGAACGAGAGATCTTCAGATCCCTCATTCAATAGGAATCAGTACATGGCCTGTGGCTGTGTACTGGTTCCTATGACAACTGTCAGTCACGATGCCGGGCCATGCCCACAGGGCACTTCTGGGCATCGTGACGTCACAGATGACCCGGAAGGCATTCTATGCCTTCCATGGCCGTCTGTCAGCACACAGCAGCCGCACGATCGTGCGCTGCTATCGCTGACAGAGACGCAGGAGAAGTTATGTTCCCCAGCGTCTCTCTTAGTTATTGCGACCCAATGGTCGCGATAATTAAGGGGTTAACCGATTCCACTAACTCTGAAACCAGCCATATGCGATACGCACCAAAATCTATGACTTAGGACATGTTGTATAATGCTGGTAACCAGCGATTTAGGAGAGGTGGTTCAAAAAACGTACGAGGCGGGCGGGGAAGAGGCACAAAACAAAGAGTTCTGCAAGTTATCCCATGGACTCTGCGACAAGACCCAAGGAATAAACCCAGTTATTAATTTGTCTGCACAGATACTGACAGAGGATCAAATTAGTATTTTGCCCAAAAGGGACTGAATTTTGCACCTTCACATAACTTTGACTTATATAATACCTCATTGACGTAAATCGATTCGAAATGCTTAGTCACCTTAAAAAATAATTTTTCAGTTATAGATAACCAGGGTGATAGCAGAATAACAGCTAATGCTAGCAATGACAAAAATGATAAAAAGGAATATAGAATTTTGTCTTCCGTTTTGCCTTTTGTAGAATTGTGTAATGTAGCTTCCCTTAGAACATTGAAGTCAGAGTCCATACAGGTTAATGATGATCCTATAAACTTCAAACACAAGAATGACAGGTTTTATCCAGTAAATTCACAACCAAATTTGGGTTTGGATTTTTTTCAGGAGAGATTTTGAGAGAGATTGAGGGCCCCTTACACTCCGCATAAATGATAGCAGAAAATCTTGCAATATCACCCCCAAATGAACGTAGAGCAATTTCGCAAATAAAGAATAATCAGGAGCTTATAGTTCGGGCAGCTGATATGGGAGGTTCTGTAGTGATCCTAGATAGGGCATTTACCATAGAGAAAAATGTTGCCATGCTGAAAGACTCCCAATACCTATTTGATTTTGGATAGAGACCCAACTAATAAATTTATAAAACCATACTGTGGAACTTACTCCAAAAGGGTGTTTTCTCTTTGGTGTCTTTTCTCAAGCTTTGGCTGAGCATTTATACGTTGAGAACCCCGTAGTGCCCATTTTCATCGCTGCCAAAGGTCCAAAAGGGGGTTTTCCCACCCCCTTCTGTCCTATTGTAGCAGGCATAGGCTCCCTAAACGAGCTTTTGGGCCTATGGGTGGACCGCATTTGAAACCCCCTGGTTATGGACTTACGGGATATCTTCGCGACACCAAGCACCTTCTCAATAGTTTTGACTTTTAAATTTATGGGAACCTCATTACATTTTGGCTGTCATGCGACGTGTGGGGCTGTATCCTGCATCCCGCATGACGTCACCCTTTCATGTCTCACATATCACCGGGGGTAATTACCAGTGATCTTTCCAGGGTGAAGCAGGCCTTTGTGGTAGAGGTAGGGGAAATATTTGTTGTCACACAACTACTTCATGTTCGATGGTTGTCTTACCTGCAGAGGGGGGGTGCCTCTATGGGTGCACGTTTTTCTCCTCCTTTGGGCATTTTTATGTCGGTTTGGAAGGAGAGGTACCTCTTCTCTGAATCTAGTCCTTTCTTCCCCACATCTGGTATGGGAAATATAGACGACCTCCTGATGGTGGGGGGGGGGATGGCAGAGCAAGCAGTGGAATTTGTTGAATCACAATAACAATAACATGAACCTTAAATTCACGTATCAGTGTCATTCCCAATGCTATGCATTTTTGGATGTACCTTGTGGTCAAAAGGAGGGAAAGGGGGTTTAAAGGGTGACCCCGTATAGAAAATCTACTGCCTGCAATTCTTTATTGCGGGGGCAGACTCCTGCACCCACGGGCAGTTGTGGACAACATTTCCCTACGGAGAATTTGTCCGATGAGAAGATGTTTCACTAGCTATTCGGATTATCAGGCAGCGCAAAATGAGACTAGTAATAGACTGGTAGCACGCACATATTTTTACGGTTATAAAAAAAAGGCAAAAAAGGATAAAAAGTATTGACAGAAAAACCCTTTTAAAAGATATTTCCCAAATTCAGCCATGTGGATGATGCTGTTACGTTCTCCAACATACAGTTCACAGTTTAGGGAGATTGTCAAAATAATTAAAAATCACTTACCCTTACTGTTAACAGCCAGAATTGCAGATTCTCCTACAAAATAATAAGATTTTTTTTCCAAAAAAGCACCACTATAGGTTCCCCTTTTATCTCTAGCCTTTTTTTAATTCCATAAGGTTCAAGGGGGTTGGCTCAGCTGCATGGTTTTTATGGCTGTGGTCACACTACTTGCACAGCCTGCAAATAGTATTTAAAACTAACGTTTTTCAATCTTTTGCAAATGGTAAAAACTTATCATATTAGGATTCATAAACTGCAATAGCAAATCAGTGTTTACCTTATTGCTTGCAAACAGTTGTAGGGTGCAATATGTGGGGTGCACCACTGGACCCTTGAAAAACAGGATCAGAAAGGCATCTTTCTGATGCCTGAGAAATGATTGTTTAAATGCTCGAATGTATCTAAGCATTTCCAAGAAAAAAAATAGTGGGGAATTTGTCCTCTTTCAGTTTTTGCGCAATAGAGAAAGTTACACGAGCATCAAGGGCGGAGATTTACACCGTAAACTTTTAACTAGGGAATCCATGTGGATCTTTAAAATGGGCACCAGGATCCCTGCAGGCTTAAACATTATCAGGATATTACTTACCATTATTAATCTGTCTTTTTTAGCTAAATGTATTTGCATAACTTGCATAATTTCATATCTGGCACTTTAGTAATCTTTTTTTCCTGTAGTAAGTGATGTTTTTATTGTCATATCGTTTGCAATTTGTCTTGCCAGAGGATGTTACGTCGAAGGGGAGGTGTTCTCTCTCCCCCGATCATGTGATGCCTTTTTTTTTTTTTTTGGGCGTACCTATAAATAGTATACCGCACAAACACTTGCGTAGGTGACCAACACTAAGGAATAACTTCCGAAACGCGTCGGTCTACAGTGGTTATCTACTGTGCCATGTATGCGCTAAGCGTGTAGTTACTCTCCATGTACCGTTTTTATACTTGTTGGAAATAAAGAATGGAAGTTTTATTGCAATTCTAACTCAGCGTCCTGGATGTAGCTGGCTGCACTTCGTTCATGATTTCCAGTCAGCTAAACATCTAAATCCAAGACTTCTCCCGGTTCAATTTGTTGATCCATTTCCTTTCTGCAGAGAAGAACATCAAGGCTGATGCCCTCTCCATCTCCCAAAGCTGATATTATAGGTGATGAGGCTGTTCCTTGGCACATTGTACCTCCCGAATGCTTGATCTTCGCAGCTCACATAGACCTCCAATGTATTCCTCTGGGGAAGACTTTTGTGCGCTCCACAAAAGAATTCTAAAATGGAAACATTGCTCTCGGGTAGCCGGGCATCCTGGAGTACCAAACTCTTGTCTATTTATATCTCCTATCTACTGGAGGCCAGATCTTGTTAAAGATGTCAAGGAACATGTGGAAACTTGTACCATTGTGTTTACAACAAGATACCTCAACTCAAACCAGCAGGCCTACTACCTATTCCCAGGGGCATAACTTTGGTTCAAAAAGTGGGGGGACCAATTTTCCCTCTCATCCCCTATCTTCCTATCCCTCCTTCACTCGCCTTCCCTTTCACTTCCCCTCCCTTCTGTCCCCTCCTCTCCCTGCAGTGAAGCGGCCCCCTCTAACCCAGCTAGAAGGTCTGAGGGAGTACTGTGAGACCCACAGAAGGTCAGGGCGGAGTTTTTATGGCAAACACTTTTGGTTAAATCTGTAAGTTTATGTGTGGCTCTCTTATTACTGAAGTTTAGAGCCAGACTGGGACTACAAAGTAGCCCTGGCAATGAAACCGAATCAGCCCACCTATAATATTTCCCCCACTAGATGTAAATAAAAAATGTGGTGCAATCCAGCAAATTTCGCTTAACCCCTCCAATCCCCTTATCACTGCTCCATTAAATTTGTTATACACACAACAGAATGAGGAAAATAAAAGAACCCAGTCTCACTGTGCCCCTAGGAATCACTTATGTCATATACCGTACCCAAAAATGTATTTTATTGCATACCATATACCAAAAATGACATCACTCACTGCACCCCACAAATTAATTATATTACACACAGGAGCCACAAAAATTACATTACTAACTGCACCTTAGAAATGAATTGCACCTTGTACTCAAGAAATAATATAATTCATTATACCCCAAAAATGTATTATATTACACACTGAACCCTAGAAGTGAATTACATTACTTACTGTACTCCAGAAATTACATTACACCATACCCCAGAGATTACATTACACTGTTCCCCAGAGATTACATTATACACTGTACCCCAGAGATTACATTACACACATTACCTCAGAGATTATTACATTACACACCATACACGAGAGATTACATTACACACTGCACTTTAGAGATTATTTTACACATCATACCTCAGATATTACTGCATTATTCACCATACCCCAGAGATTACATTACATTACACCATACCCCAGAGATTATTACATTACACACTGTACCCCAGAGACTAACTACATTATACAAGGTACCCCGGAAATTGTGTGTGTATATATACATATATTGAACACAGACACACTACACACTTGGGGTGACTTCACATGACGGTTTTTCGGAACTGACAGCGTCATTTGCTTGTTGGAATTTCGGCGATTGCAAACGCAGAATTCCGACGAGCAAATGACCCAGATTGCCCGAGGCAGATTTCTACCTCCTATCTCCTATCTGTTTGTTCATAAAACATCTCAAAGAATTCTGTGTAGGCACTGACAGTACACGCAGAAAATACTCAAGTAAAATCAGTGTCATCTAAGCAACAACACTGATTACGTAGGGTGTAATATAAATCAGTTTCCTGCCGGATCAGACGCCGGTTCTGAGGCAGATCCAGCACTGAATCTGTCCCAGAATCAGCATTCATATCTTCTGCATGAAGTTACCATTAAGGTATGTTCACAAGATGTATAGCGGGGAGTACTGTGCGCTCTGCTATATGCCAGGGGTGTTAGAAGTACGTGCTGGCCAGTCCACACTTCTAAAATGCTGTGGGGCTGGCCCCATTCACTTTCATTTTCCCTGGCATGTAAGTGCAGGGAAGACGTGACATGGCTAGACACATGGCTGTACAGTAGATACACATCTCACATGCACACACAACGCCTGGCACCCTTGTCCCCTATATTCAAGCATATAGTTATGTATTTAAAAAAAATGAACTTTTAGACCTTGATCCATAAGTGTTCATTTTTGGCTGTCAAAAAAAATTGGGATGTGTGTGTGGGAAGGGTGGGGGCGTGTTTTGAGGCATGTCCTTGTGTAATCTCATTTGTTTGGGTGTGGCTGTGGGTGTGGCCTGATGTGTTCCTCTTTGCAGTCTCTAAAAGTTGGGAAGTATGGTTTCGGGCCAGTGTCCTAATTAGATTTATCCAAAATACAAAACAAGGGCTAAAACTTAAAGGGGTTTTTCTCACTACAAAGATCATACATGTAATTATAGGGACAGTAAAATTAAGCACTTTTTGCAATTGGTGTGTATTATCTAAATTAGGGTGTCAAAATCATTTTCACCGGTGGCCACATCAGCCTCACGGCATGTGTTAAGGGGCAGACATAATTTTAGAACTGTGTAAATGGAACTTCTCCTTAACTGTTACATTTGTACAGTATTGCTATTATAATTAGGCCTTTGAGGGCAACCAAAAAGAATATATTGCCCCCTGTAGGTAGATAGGTATTTTTGTACCTATAGGTACAGGCATTGCTGAGACACCATGACCTACCCAAAGACACTTCTACTCTCATTGCCTCTGTTCTCCTTGCCTCTGTGCTCCCTGCACCAGCATATAGTGACTGAATAATACCACAATACCTTGACCATATATCACCAACACATAGTGACTGATTAATACCTCCATATATCACCACCACAAAGTGACTGAATAATACACCATACCATTACTGAATATAAACTATTATACTACAACAAATATTGCCACCATACAGTGACCATAGAGTGCTAGATACAAATTGTAGAGAGACTCTGCAGACATATAAGCGATTACAGTAAAGTTACATCCAGGGACTTACAGAAGACGTCTCTGAAGAATTGTTCTCTTTCTCTTTTTGTTTTTCATCTGTCCAAGCCACCATGATGTCTTCTCCCGGCCTCGACTCTTCACTGTAGAATTTACAAAACAAACATCTTAGACTCACTTTATCAGCGCTTCTCTACCAATTCCTATCTTTATACAAACGCCCCATCTGTAGCACCCCAAATGTTAATAATCACCCCCATGTGCCCTAAACAGTAAAAATGCCCTGAAACGGCTATGGTGCTCCCACTTGTAATAATAATAATAATAATAATAATCTTTATTTATATAGCGCCAACATATTCCGCAGCACTTTACAATATAGAGGGAATAAACACAGACAAACCAGGCATTAGATTATAAAAAAGCTACTGACAAATGAGACACGAGGTGTGAGGGCCCTGCTCGCAAGAGCTTACAATCTATTAGGGTGTATGGGTGAAACAAAGGGTGACAAGTGCTTGGTTTACAATGGACCAGCCATGTTACATAAATATAGGGTAGTATACATAAAAAGTGGATGAACCTGCCATCCCAACCATACATCTATATACAGATAGGTGCCTGCTGGTGCCAAAGTGCAGGAAGTGACGAATGTGTGACAGAATTTGGGGGGTTCACAATTAGGGATCTTGATAGGCTTGTCTGAGAAGATGAGTTTTCAGAGCGCACTTAAAACTGTGAGGGTTGTGAGTAAGCCTGATCACATGGGGTAACATGTTCCAGAGAACTGGTGCAATACGTGCAAAATCTTGGAGACGGGCATGGGAGGCTCGGATGAGTGAGGTGTGTAGTCTTAGATCAGTAGCAGAGCGGCAAGAGCGGGTAGGGTGGTAGACAGAGATGAGGGAGGAGATGTATGGGGGTGCAGCACTGTGGAGAGCCTTATGGGTGAGAGTGATGAGTTTATGTTGTATTCTGTATTGAATAGGCAGCCAGTGCAGAGACTGACACAGGGTAGAGGCATCAGTATAGCGGCTGGAAAGAAAGACAAGCCTGGCTGCTGCATTCAGGACAAATTGGAGAGAGGAGAGTTTACTGAGAGGAAGACCAACAAATAGGGAGTTACAGTAGTCAAGACGAGAAAGAATAAGAGCTACAATGAGAGTTTGAGTTGTTTCCACAGTGAGAAACGGACGGATTCTGGAGATGTTATTGAGATGCAGGTGACAGAAGTGGGTAAGGGATTGGATATATGGGGTGAAGGACGGATCAGAATTTAGTATAACCCTAAGGCAGCGGGCCTGCTGCCTAGGAGTTATGGTGGTGCCACACACGGAGAGAGAAATAGCAGGGTGAGGTCGGTTAGTAGATGGTTGGATGACTAGAAGTTCCGTTTTAGTGAGATTTAGTTTAAGATAGAGAGAGGACATGATGTCAGAGACAGCGGACAGACACTCACTGGTGTTTTGTAGCAGGACAGGAATGATGTCTCGGAGGAAGTGTATAGTTCAGTGTCATCAGCATAGAGATGGTACTGGAAGCCAAATCTGCTGATTGTTTGTCCAATGGGGGCTGTGTAGAGCGAAAAGAGGAGAGGACCAAGAACGGATCCCTGAGGAACTCCGACAGCAAGAGGAAGAGGAGAGGAGGTAGAACCGTAAAATGAGTCTTGTTTTGTATACCAATATAGGAAGTAATTAAATTCATTAAGACAGTATATAGGTACACCCCAAACCTCAATTAGGTAGCTGTGTAGCGCCCATTAGGTAGTTAGACTTATAGGTCCCCCAATAGGTAGGTATCTCAGTCCCCTATTAAGTAGATAGGTAGGTATATAGGCCTCCCAATAAGTAGAAATATAGATCCCTATTAAGTAGTAATATAGGCTCATGTAGCCAGGTAGTTGCCCCCTGTAGCCAGGTAGCTGCCCTCTTGTAGCCAGGTAGTAATATGCCCCCTGGAAGCTGCCCCCAGGTAGCCAGGTAGTTATTTGCCCCCTTTAGCCAGGTAGTTATAAACCTCCTGCAGCCAGGTAGTTGTCCCATGTAGCCAGGTAGTAGCCCCCTGCAGCCAGCTAGTATCCCTCCATAACCAGGTAGTTGCCCCCTGTAGCCTGGTAATATGTCCCCTGTAGCCAGGTAACATGTCCCCTGTAGCCCGGTAACATGTCCCCTGTAGCCCGGTAACATGTCCCCTGTAGCCAGGTAGTAGCTCTCTGTAGCCAGGTAGTAGCTCTCTGTAGCCAGGTAATATGCCCCCTGTAGCAGGGGCGTGACTAGAAACGGCAGGGCCCCATAGCAAACTTTTCAATGGGGTACCCCCCCCACACCCTGGTCCGTAGAAAAAAAAAATCACGTTTTCTTTCAAGTCACATGCTAGACACATCCCGCACACCGGTCACATGCTGGACACATTCTGCACACATCAGTCACACACTAGACACATCCCGCACACGTGAGTCACACGCTAGACACATACTGCACATGCCAGACACATCCTGCTCATACCGGTCACACGCTAGACACATCTCACACATTCAAGTCACACACTGGACACATCCCACACAAAACGATCACACGCTAGACACATCCGTCACATACCAGTCACACGCTATTCACATCCCGCTTACGCTACTCGCACACTGATATTATTTGTTTACACAATAGATTTTACTTCATGTTTTTGTTGTGGGAGCATCGCCCTCTTTACTCTGCACTGAATACTGGTCACTTAGATATTACATACATACACACACATACATACACATCACAGACACCAATACACACATATATACAGTCACATCCAGATACACATATACTTACCTGTATACTGTGCAGCCGGTTCTCTCAGTCCAGAGGTCTTGGGAAGATATGGTGGGGAAGGGGGGGGGGGGACACATAGCAGCAGCTTCCTGTCAGGAACTGCTCTCAGCCTGCATTGCAGTCACCCCTCCTCCACCATCCAGACTGTGCACAGGCATTGATGGATCCACATACAGCAGCTGCAGGCAGTGCCCGCACAGAGGAGAGGGGCGGGGGGACTGCTGAGGGAGCCGCATACAGCAACTGAAGGTGAACACGTAGCGGAGTAGGAGGGGGCTAAGGGAGCAGCTCTTCTAAGATAGATTTTAGCCCGTGGAGCCATGAGGGGACCGAGCTGCCCTCTAGTGACGCTATGTAGCTGATGATAGGGTCGGGCTGGCAGTAAAAATGACGTTTTTGTTTGTTGGCAGCCGAGCCCCCAGGGAGTTCTGTGACTGGCTGGGTCTATCTGTCCCCGTAATCTAGCTGTGTGACGAGGGGGGCACGGTCGCAAGAGTGACCTCTGCAAACCCTGTAGCTATGCCACTGACTTGTAGCCAGTAAGTTGCCCCCCCCCCGCAGCCTGGTAATATGTCCCCTGTAGCCAGGTAATATGCCCCATGGAGCCGGTTAGTTGCCCCCTGCAGCCATTAAGTTTCCCCTGCAGCCTGGTAATATGCCCCCTTTAGCCAGGTAATATGCCCCAGTAGCCAGTAAATTGCCACCTGCAGCCTGGTAGTATGCCCCCTGTAGCCAGGTAATATGCCCCCTGTAGCCAGTTAGTTGCCCCTGCAGCCTGGTAATATGCCCCCTATAGCCAGGTAATATGCCCCCAGTAGCCAGTAAATTTCCCCCTGCAGCCTGATAATATGCCCCCTGTAGCCAGGTAGCATCCCCCTGCAGCCAGTAAATTGCCCCGTGTAGCCAGGTAATATGCCCCCTGTAGCCAGTTTGTTGCCTTCTGCAGCCAGTAAATTGCCCTCTGTAGCCAGTAAATTGCCCCCTGTAGCCAGGTAATATGCCCCCTGTAGCTAATGAAAATAAATAAAAAGAAAAAAAGGTACTCACCTCTCCATGGTCCGTGCAGCCAGGTCCGGGAGCTGGAGAACAACGTAGGCGATGTCACGTCATCACGCCGCTTACGTTGGCACTCAGTTCCCAGGGTGTCCTGGGGCAGAAGCTTAGGCTCCCGACTGAGGAGATTCCGTGATGAAAGCCTCAGATCACTCCCCCTCAGGGCCGCCATCAGAAATTTTGGAGCCCCATAGAGCTGGAGCATCTGGGCCCCACCTTCTGTCCCCAGCTCCGCCCCCGGCTGACCCGACCACCACGCTACACCCCTCCATCCCCGGCCGTCCCAACAGAGCTCCACCCATCCCCCGGCCCACAACCATCACCACCCCAGAAAAAGAAATAATTGTTTCTGGGGTCAATAGAAAAACAAATGCAACTGTGCCATGGTTTTTGGATTTAGTTCTGGCTGGGTTATGCAAGGTACAGTCTATCTGTATTTTGTGGATCAGTTCATATACAAGGTCCAGCAAATACCACCACTATAATGTTACTGACCAAACCAGTATACCCAGACCAATATTGCCAAGCAACAATATACAAATACTAAATATTTGCGCCACCTACCACAACCATATGCTGACTAGCACCACCATAATGTTATTGACTAAACCAGTATACCAAGACCAATATCACAAAACAACAACAATATACAAGCACCTAATAATGCCGCAACATCATCACCACATATCTCCACCATAAAAATAGTTAATACCGCCATACTGTTACTGAATATAAACCATTACACCAAGACCTTCATACAATGACCTTATACTGGTAGCTACCAGGTACACAGGTGTTTTGCAAATAGTTTACTTACATTTAGTGCCTCACAGGCAACGTCTAGTCTGATGAATTGTTCACTTTCCCTTTTCTTCTCTATTCGGTCCAGAGCACCATGATGACTTCCTCTGTCCAACACTCGTCCCTGTAGAATTTACAACAGAAACACCTGAGACTCCTCATTTTTTTTTATCATTTTCCCAACTGAGTGCCACCTCCCTCCATGTACAAACTCCCTCTCCATAATGGCCCAAATGGTAATAATTACCCCCGGTAATAATCTGCCTCCCATAATGTCAGCAGGTAGATTCAGGGCCCCCAGTCAGTTTGTAGGTAAAATGGGGCTCGCGGGCGGTAGCTAGGTAGCTTAGGGAGACGTAGGTAGCTTAGGGTCCAGTGTAGTTAGCTTAGGGTCCCTCTGTAGGTAGAGTAGGCCCCCCTGTAGTTTAGGGGCCCCTGTAGTCAGAACACCTCCCCCTGTAGTTTAAGGGCCCCCTGTAGGCAGAATAGTCCCCCAGGGGCCCCTGTAGTCAGGATAGCCTTCCACCAGCAGTTTAAGGCCCCCTCATGTACTTTAGGGCCTTCCTTGTAGTTTTAGGGCCCCTCCTGTAGTTTTAGGGCCCCCTCCGCGCTCCGTGCCCCCCCCGGTGTCTCAGTCTGCTCCCGGCCCCAAGCCTGCTGCTTTAGGCTTGGGGCCTATGACAGGAAGCTCAGCAGGTGGCACGATGGTGTCACTTCCGTTGCGCTGCCTGCAGAGCTATGTGCGGCAGGGCTAGGGAGCGCACAGCTCTCCCTGCCCGCCGTTCATCTTAATTGTATGCGCTTCGCAAGGACGTGCATATAATTAAGATAGCCTCTGTGAAGCAAGGGGACAGAACTTGCAGACGGCGGGGGCCCACCTTGCTTCACAGAAGGGCCAGGCCCCGTAGAGCAGTATCGGTTGTACTGTCCTAACGGCGGCCCTGCTCCCCCTGCATCACTGATGTGTATGTACAGCTCTCACTGAGCATTGTACATACAGGGGAGAAGGCAGGAGGGTAACAATCCGTCCTGCCTCCTCCCTGTAGGAGTAGATGCATAGGTAGTGTGCAGCTGCCGACTCTGACTCTTCACAACGGTTGTAAAACAGCCGTGTAGAATCTGAGAGATCAGCGGGCGACTGCGAGCTGGATAACACAAGGCGGCGGGCCAAAACTGTGTTTGTGTTTGACACCCGTGACCTAAATCATTTAGTATAGCAGCTTTTAACTAATCTGTGTGCTCTACACCTAGAACTGCAGCCTGGGGGTCGGGGCGCGCCCCCTTTGATAGCATCAGACTTCAGAGGAGGCAGCCGACAGCGATATCAGAGCTGGGGATGGGTGAATCGAATCTGACTAAATGGAATTTTTTTCGAATTTTAGGAAAAATTTGATTCTAAATGAAGCCGAATTTCTTGGGGATTGGTGGTATTGAATAATTTTTTTCTAAAATGGCCGTGGTCACATGGCGTGACATGGGGCAAAGAACTATGGGAGAAAGAAAGGAAAGCCCTCAATGCCATGACATGCAGACATGCAACCAATCAGAAGCTAGCCAGCTTCTGTGATGTCATAGCCCTATAAATAGGCAAGTCATTTTATATTCTTCCACTTGTCACTGAATCTCTTATGTACACTGATCTTTCTGCTGCAGCACTAGATTGTACTCTGCGCTAAATACTTCCGATTTTATAGTTACTGGGGTGAAATACCTTTCAACTACACAGTGTGTGTGTGTGTGTCATAAACATACATGTTCCTGAACCAGAATTTTTTATTTTGGGATATTGTTCTCTGTGGCAAAGAGGTACTTTTCTCACTTATTGTGGTGAACAATTTAATCGAGAAAAGTTAAAATCGAGTCGATTTTTACGGTTATCTAGATCTTGATCCGATGCGATTTATTCCCTGAAAAATCTGGTAAAAAATTGAGATTGAGACTTCAAATCGAGCCATTTTTGCTGCTTTTTGCACTTTTGCCGGCCAGCCAATCAGCGCAGAGGACAGAGGGGGGTCAAGAACATCACCAGTGAGGGTGTAGGGATCTCATTGGCTGCTAAAATCACATGACCCTGTTTTATGTATGTCACTGTATTTCCTGGTCAACGCCATTACGATTATAGACTGAACTGAACACACTGCTCTCTCTGCTGTGCTTGTTTCAAAGCAGGCAGACACACCATTACCCAGCAATTTCACAAAGGAAAAGCCGCTAGATAGATTAGGAAATCCTATACTGTAATAATTAGGGATTTTGATATTTCTGATGACTGCATCTTTACCATCTTTATTTTGATTTCCCAAAAGTTCCTTGTTGTAGTTTTGGGGAAGGTGGGGCATCTTGGTTCTGATGGGGTAGCTTATGCACAAGACACTGTTAGGAAATGTCTAAAAGAAATCGGTGTGATATACTGGTTTCTTGCAGAAAATTTCATTCTGAAGTTTTGTGGGGACAGCTAGTTTACAGGACACTGTTAGGAAATCTGCTCTAAAAAAAATTGCTGTGATTTACTGGTTTCTTGCAGAAAATGTCAATGTCAGCAACATGCCAGCAGTAGAATGGCAAGTAGCCGCCGCAACAGCAAGCAATGTGGCAGAAGCCTACTGGGTGACATGTGACAATCGTTTTTACCACCTCACCAACACCTGTAAGGCAGAACAGCATTCAGACACACAGAGACCGCCTTAAGACCATGGTCCGTGACTACCTGCAGCTCAACCCCTATGTTTTTGGACTTGGTACGGACCCAAGCAACTTCTGGTTGTCCAAACTGAATGAATGGCCTGAGCTTGCTCGGCACACCATAGAAGTTTTATCCTGCCCAGCAGCCAGAGTTATCTCGGAACGCATCTTCAGTACAGCTGGCAGGGTGATAACTGACAAACTTATCCATCTTTCCCCTGACAATGTGGATCGTTTGACATCAAAATGAATCAAGCGTGGATCTCTGACAATTTTGTTGCCCGGTTGCAGATGTCACCGACTAGTAAACTGTAGCACGTCTTCTTCACAATGTGAAATACACATTCCACATTGAAAAAAATCAGTGTTCCTATTGAAAAAAATCTTATTCCAAATATTCATTTCTTCATGCAAATTTTATTTTGAGTGTCCAAAAGGTAATATTTGCTGGTTTTGGGGTCAGGCTACTGTAAAAGGGGTGTCAATGGGGAAGTACTCCTGTCAGGGGCCCTAATCAAAAAGGGGCCCAGTAATATGTAGTAATGGGTCGGGGCCCCATTTGATTTAGCTGCATTGGGCCCTGAAACGGTTAATAGATGACTGGCGGGAGCCCAAGCTACCACTGCACCCCCTATAACTATGGCACTGCCAGCTGAACCTCCGTGTTCCCCATTGGGATGTTCTTGCTGCCACCACACATATGGGAAGTTCTTGGGCCGTGGTAAAGAAAGTGATAGGGGGCTCCTGCCAGTTACCATGTGCCATTTCCAATACCGGTGTTTTATTTTGTGTCAAAGGGGCCCCAGAGCAGCTGCTACCGCTGTACCTGCTGTAGCTATGCTGTCCTCATCTTTACAGTTAGCCATTTAAAGGAATGAATGATTTTAGCCTGTGAATTTTTTTCTGTGACTCTTAGAGCCAAATTGTCTTCACGAAGATGTACCACGTATCCTGTTTACTGTTATGGATGGTAATTCCAGCTTCTCCTCACCTGTTTCGGTATAAAAATTAACCTGATCATCTTCTCCCATAATCTGTAATGGGAATCGGTGATTAACCGTGGTCAAAATCAGAAAATCTAATCGATTTTCTTAAAAATCGACAATCGACTCAATCTAGTTTTTTTTTTACTAATCGCTCATCTCTAGTGATGAACTATCTTTGTAATACATTGTGTGTATTTCACATACACATATCTCCATTACAGCCAGTTCAGTCTTTTGGGATATTGTTCTCTTTGGTGATTCATCACAATAAGTGAAAAAAGTAACTCTTTGGCACGGAGAACAATATCCCAAGATAATAACCTGCCTGTAATGGAGATGTGTGTATATGACAGATACACAATGTCACGTCCGTGCCATTTGGCCCTGGTCGCCGGCCACGGCCGCGGCAATCATAACTGCGGCCTTGCCTCCTTTGTGTGAACACTTCCCTGTAGCCCTGTATCTTGATTGATTTCTGGTTGAAGCCTTGGCCAGAAATCCTCCAGCGCTCATAGGGGTTAATCAGCTCTCTGGATTGACAGGTTCTGCCACCTATCCTAGCTTCTCTACTTCCACCCTTTCCCTATATATAGCCACTACTTCCTCTTCTCAGTGCCTGCTATACTGCTTGCCTTTATAGTTAGCCTGTCCTATTGTTGTTTCTCTTTGCTTCTTATCTCTGCTTTGTTTCTGGTTTCTCCCTTTGCCTCACGATTTTGTACTGCACTGCCCACCCTGTTACTGACTCGGACCGTCCGACTACGGCTTTTGTGTTCGTTTGTTTGTCTCTGTCTGTGCACTCTGCTCAGTGTAGCTTTGAGTCTTCAGGTTGGGGCCGGCCTGTTAAGGAGTCGGGTTCCCCAAAAGGCAGGGACAAGGGTTGGGATCAGTGTCAGGGCCCCACTTGTCCATGTCTTGTGTGCGTCCCTGACCATCCCTAACACACAAGCTGTATTTCAAAGGTGTTTCACTTTATAAGTGAAAAAAGTAACTCTACTGGCCCAAAATGGGGGCCTTTTTTTCGCCTGCCGAAAGGGAGGACAAACTCAAGAATTATAGAGATATCCTAGTTAGTCAGTTGGCCGCTGCCTATCTATGCCATCGTCCATCCTCTCGCAGGTCTGACCAGGGGGTTCCTCAGCACTCACATACCACTGCCACGGCTGCTGTGGGTGGGTGGTAGGATCAGTACCAGCTCCAACAGCAGGGACCTGAGTCGTTGATGAGTAGCTTTCTTCACCCGCCTAGTGAGGAAGGTACTCACCAGCAGCAGCAGCATCTGGAGCAGACCCTGAACAGCAGGTGGTGGCCTACTTGGACAGCACCCTGCCACCACACATTGAAGATCCGCTGGACTACTGGGCAGCCAAACTGGATATGTGGCCGTAACTTGCCGAGTTTGCACTGGAGAAGCTGACCTGCCCGGCCAGTAGTGTGGCATCAGAGCGGGGGTTCAGTGCAACGGAGGCCATAGTTACCCCAAGGAGAACTCGCTTGTCCACCCGAAATGTGGAGAGATTCTCCTTTGTCAAGATGAATCAGGTGTGTATCAGCCAGGATTTCCACACACCAATACCTGATACATCAGATTAGATCAGCCACGCCACCTCACCCAAACTTTGAGAAATGAGTCTGGATTCTTCTTGCTACCAGTCTCATCTACTATTCTGGTGCTGTCACCCACCTGATGCCACACATCTGCTGCCAGCTGCTCCTTCTACCACCCACCATCTTTACCAGGGACTGGTATTGACACCCACTCCCCACTCTTCACTGGGCCATTATGTAGCCTTCTGATGCTGCTGCCACCTCACTATTCAGGTCTCCTCATGCTGCTGCTGCTGTCACCTCCAAGCTCTGTCACAATGTCACTCTCTGGCTTGATGCTGCTGCTGCCGCCAACTCTTAATTATGTCACCTAGCTGCCGCCACCTCAAAATAATGTAATTGTGCCACTCTCTAGCCTGATGCTGCTGCTGTTGCTGTCGCTACCTCTACACTGTGTAATTGTGCCAATCTGTGGCCTACTCATGCTGCCGCCACCTCCACACTATATCATTGTGCCACTTTGTGGCCTACTCATGTTGCCGACACCTCCACACTGTGTCATTGTGCCACTCTGTGGCCTACTCGTGCTGCTGCCAACTGATCACTCTCTCACTCGATCATCCTGTGGTTTTCTAATGCTGGTTCCGCCCTCCACCACTCTATGACATTGCCACGATGGTTGGTTTTCCCCTTCTTTTAATCTGACAGAAAGAAAGAAAAGGACGAACACATGATTGTGTCTTCAGAGAAACTGTAAGGCCAATATGACATGATCCTTTGTTTGCATAAGGATTGTCTGATTATTAGGTAGCCAAAAGCAGGAGTGGATGCAAAACACAGTAGAGATGCAAATATTCCATTTACTTGTCATCTCTGTTTTGGATCAACTCCTGTTTCTTTTTGGCTTTTGCAATACTGATGGATAATTGACCAATTGAAAGCATACACTGACGGATCAAAGAAAGGGAAAAATGATCAGTGATGTCAACGCAATATTACTGCCGACACCCTCTCCACTCTTTCGGGAGAGGGGGCTCTACATGTATCAGCGTTTTACAGAACAGGTTCTATCATAATCTGTGGATTTTTCTGATGACGGAGCCGATTATGGGCTTGTTTTTTGCGGGAAGAGTTGATGTTTTTATTAGTACCATTATGGGTTGCATATGAAGCTTTGATCACTTTTTATTAAGGTTTTTGTGAGGCATTTTGAACAAAATACAACATTCCTGGTAGTGTTTTTTATTTTTGTTTTTTACAGTGGTCACCGGGTGGTATAAATGACAAGTTAACTTTACTCTCTGGGTCGATACGATTATGGCAATACTCAATTTATATAGTTTTTTTTATTTTGAAGCACTTAAAAAAACTGTTTTACTCAGCAGGTCGATAAAACTGTAAGTGATTTGTATATTTTTTATGTTTTACTGCTTTTACACTAGAAAAACACTTTTATTAAAAAACGAAAACATGTTTTTGCATCGTCATGACAGGTCGCGATAATGAAGCGTTAATCACCCGCGGCCAGAGCTCACTGCGGCTGTGGGTGATGCGGCATGAGACCAGCGGTAATTTACCGCTGGTCCCATGTTGCAATTGTGCGGGCCTCGCCTGTAAGCTCGCAAGATCGCTAGGACGTATGCATACATCGATTTTCGGGAAGGGGTTAATTAAATATTTATTTTTATTTAATTTTTTATGTTTTTTACTTTTTTTTAAATCCCATAAAGGGATAACTGTTTTAAAATTTTTTTACACTTAGTAAAGTATTAGATTATTCATATACCTTAATACATTACATTCTGTGTCAGTTAGACACAGGCAGCACATAGTCTGCCTTGACTGCAGTCTTGTAACACAGACAGTCCTGGGGCTACTCTTGGTCCCCAGGGCTGACTAGGGAAACGTTCCCCTGGCTCTGTCGGGTCACCGGGAGTCCCGATCACCCCGAAAGAGCAGGGGAAAGCCCTTGGGTTATGCCGCAGTCACTGACCGTGATCAAAGGGAGCTGAGATTTCCTCCTCTTCCCAGAGCTTGCAGAGACTGTGCTAGGAACAGGGCTGTAATATACAGCTCTGTTCCTAGTGTAGTTGCGTTTCTAGGAGCCATAAAACCTCTGTTCTGCAGCGACGCCAAAAGACGTTGCTACAGACGAATGACCTGAAATGCCCACCGTAAAAAGATAGAGGGCGGTTGTTAAAGGGCTAAGTCCTCCGATAAGAAGGAGGGAATCTTATGGTCTTGGACCACGAAAAATATAAAAAATATTCCTCTCTGTCTTATCTGACAAATGTTTCTATGGCTTATTACCAAAGGACACAACAGATACAGTACTTTTAAACCCTTAAGCCGAACGCTTGAGACCAGTACAGAACATTTCTGCTCTGTACTGATCTCTATTGTATCAGGGATCTGAGGATCAATTATATAAATCCGCTATGGGGAAAAGTAAAAAAGTAAAGCACAAAAAATAAAATAAAGACACGTACACTGCCTTTTTCCTCTTTACAAATGCCAATTGCCCCAAAAAAGATAAAAAAAAAAAAAGAAATCATATTTGGTATCGCCGCATGATTAACGACCTACTCTGTAAATCTGACATGTGAACTAACCCGCACGGTGAATGGCGTAAAAAAATAAATAAATAAAACTATCACAAAATTGCACTTTTTGTTCATCCTGCAGCACATAAAATGGAATAAAAAGCGATCAAAAACTCATATAAACGCCAAAGTGGTGCCAATTAAAAGGTCAATTCATCCCACACAAAAAAGACTCTTACACAGCTTTGTGCACGAAAAAATAAAAAAGTTATGGCTATCAAAAAATAGCGTTGCATAAATATTGTTTTACACAATTAAAACCCTTTTTTTTTCTAAATCGCTAAACAATAAAAAAAACATAAAAAAACATACAAATTGTGTATCAAATGCTGCACGGAGAGCCCTGCTAAAGATAAAATTAAAAAGTATTATTAGGATTATTAGGATCACCCTGCCTTCCAAAAAATGGGTTTAAAACTGATTAAAAAGCCTTGTCACCCCAGAAATGATAAAGAACCTACACATCTCCATGGACAGAAAAATCAAAAAGTTATGGCTCTCAGACTATGGCGATACAAAAACGTGTTTTCCTAAAAGCAGTAAAACAGGAAAAAAATATACAATTTGGGTATCGCTGTAATTGTATCGACCTGCTGAGTAAAGCTAGCATGTCATTTATACCGCACGGTGACCGCTGTAGAGGAGATCCATGAGGGGTGTTGGATCCAAAATGGGGCGACTTTTGGATTGGCCACCTGTTCTGGTACTTTGGGGGCTTTGCAAATGAGACATGGCAACCACCAAAATCTGCGTTCCAAAAGCCAAATAGCGCTCCCTCCCTTGTACGCCCTGCCATGCGCCCAAACAGCAGTTTACACACATATATAGGGTATTGCCGAAATTGGAAGAAATTGCTCAACAGAATTTGGTGTGCCTTTTTCCTGGATTCCCTGTAAAAATTAAACATTTTCAGAAAAAATTGCAGATTGATGGAAAAAAAAGTTTTCAATTTTACAGCCTAAAAAAAAAAAAAATTTTTGGTGAAACACCTGGGGGGTAAATACACTCACTAAAAAAACCCCTGGAAAATTTTTCCCTTAGGACAAATTTTTTTTAAAATTTTGGGGTCTTTTTAAAAGTGTTTTTTAAAATTTTAGCACTTTAGGGTGTCCGAAAACCCTTAACTGGCGCATAAATAAAATTTTTGAAAATGAACCCCAGAGTCCAGTAGGCGCTCCCCCAAATTTTCCCTGAGGCTTGGGTTGACCCCAAAAAAATAGTGCACTAGGGCCACAAATAGATAACCCAAAAAAAATGGCAAAAATTTGGGGAAATAAATATTAATTTGCTTTTTTCCTTGTCTCATCTAAAAAAGGAAAATTTTCCCAAAAAAATGGCAAAAAAATTTGGGGGGAATCAATATTAATTGCTTTTTCCCTGTAAAAAAAGGGATCCCCCAAAAAAAATTTAAAAATTTAACCTGCCTTTGTTTTAAAATTTTTGTGAAAAACTAAAGGGTTAAAAAAACTTAAAAAACAATTTTTTTTAAAATATTTTGGGGGTTTTCAATTTTTTAAATGAAGTCATGATGGTTCAAACACAAAAGCCCCTAAAAACAACCCCAGAACAAAGACGGGTCCCTAAAAAATGTAATTTTCCCAAATTTTATCAAAAAAAAATGGAAAATTTTTCTAACTTCAATTTCTAAGTCCCCTAAGGGCCCGTAAAAAAAAAAAAAAGACTTTTAAAATAAAATGATTCCAACCTACAGTGAATAAATCGTAAATGCTATTTTATAAACAAATTTGATTAGAAAAACCTATCTGGGGAAAACCTCAACCCCGGGCTTTTGGATTAAAAAAATCCTCAATTTGCTTTTGACCCCCCTTTCCTTTCGAAAGAAAGAAGGGATTTTTTTTTTCCAAGCCAGCAAAACCCCAAATCTGTAAATACCGTTTTGGGGGTTTTTGCCCCTCTCATGCATCAAGCATCAAGCAATTATGGCTTGGCAAAAATGGAGGCAGTAAATTGGCTCAAAAAGGGGGAAGATCCCCCTCCTTAGGGAGAGTGCCTAAAATAGGAAATTTTGGAAATTGGGAAAATTCCCTTTTTGCACCCACGAAGCATCGCATATCACAAGGAAATTAAATAAAAAGGAGCTGAGAAGCTCAAGCGCCCTTTTGTTGGATGTAAAAAATTTCCTGCGGGGCATGCATACATTTTTGAACTTTAAAAAACCCAAATTTTTTATGATTTTTTTTTTTTTTCACAAAAAAAACAAAAAATTTTTGGGGTTTTAAAAATTTGCCCTTACTAACTTGCAGCAAAAATTTTCACTAGAAAACAGTCTTTGACTCACATGAATAGGTAAAAGTGTCAAAGTTATTCTCACAAGCGACACATGTCAGATTTTAAAAATGGGTCTCTGGCAGAAAGGTCAAAATGTAACCACAGAGTGTGCAGGACAGTCAATCACAGCACAGGAGACATGCCTCAACCAGAGGTTGAACCAAATGCAGGCAGACAATCATAGCAAGGGGTTGTGGACTAAGCCCAGGCTATAGAAATAGCTCTAGAAAACAAGATTAAACTAATAGCTGTTTAACCCTTTTAAAGATATAGGGAATACAAACCAGTTTTCCCAAAAAAACTTAATTTTAAATTTCCCTATTTATTACAAAATATGATGTTTTTTTATGAGAAAAATCCATTAAATACAAACCATAGGCCAGTAAGTTTAACCTCTGTTTTAAGGTTTAAAAACTTGGAGGTTTTTTAAAACAGGAAAGCTTTTTTGGAGTATCCCACGAAAAAAAATGTAAAACTACAGAGAGGGCGGGAATTTGATTCTTTCCCAAGGGAAAATTCCCTTTTTTAAAATTTTTGGAAAAACTTTGGTTTTTTGAACAAATTTTAAGTTTTTGGGCTTCGGGTGAAAGAAAATGTGCTTTTGATTGATAAAATGGGCTGCGAGCACATTGGGGCTACTTGGGCAAAAACACTCTTTGGGGGGAAGAAGGGGGGATAAACCCATGACATGTTTCAAAAGAAGAAGCCAGAAAACCGGCGGGAATTTTGTGACGCCCCCCGCCTAAATAAGTCCGGGCGCGCGCTGGGCTCACACTCCCCTCACTGTAAAAAACCCAGGGGAAATTTTGCCACCGGGGGTTTCTTGTAATAGCTATTACTGAAAAACTGGGTTTGTATAAAACGTTTTTTTGGGGGGGGTCTCAGGTCCCCCACAGACTGCTTCTTTTTAACGTTCTATTTTCTTAATTTTTTTTGGGGGATTTGGGTCGGATCGAATCCCAGGGCGCCAATTTCACTGCATATACAAATTTTTAAAGCTATCGGGTCACAACACATTGAAAAACTAAGGGGGATCTAAGCCTTTCCCGTTGTATTTAATTTAAAAAAGAGCGTTTTTTACAAAACAAAAACCACATCAAATTTTTGGGTGCTCAATTCTTTTGCGCAATTTTACAAACCAGGGGTTAAATTTTAAACATTGTTCTGGGTTTTTGGTGCCTAAAAGAAACCCCTTTTTTACCGCCAAAAAAATAAATTTTTCCCGTAGCAAAAATTCACAAGCGAAGGTTTTCCGAAAAAAGCGAAGGTTTAAATTTCAATTTTTTCTCTTGTTGCGTAGCATTAAAAAAAAAACGCCATTGTAACACGCCCACAAAACTATAGTTTGTTTTTGGATTTGTTTTGGCGCAATTTACATCCCGGGGTTTAAATTTTTGGGGCGTTTGTTTAATTTTTCCTTGGCCCTTTTTGAGAAAAAACCAAAATTTTAACCGTTTTCAAAAAGCCAAAAAATTAACCAAATTTTTCCTTTGGGTTTTTTTGGGCCCTTAAAATTTTTTAAAAAGCCCGGAAAAAAAGGGTTTAAATTTCAATTTTTTTTTCCCCTTTTTTGTGTAGCGTAAAAAACAACCCAAAATTTTAAAAACCTACAAACAAATATTTTTGGTTCTCAATTGTTTGGCGCAATTTTTTATCCAGGGGGTTTAAAAAAAACGGGTTTTTTTTTCTGCCCCTTTGGGGCCCAAAAAAACAGTCTTTTTTAAACCGCCAAAAAATACATTTTTCCCTTTTTGCAAAAGTCACAAGCGAAGGTTAATTAAAAATTTTTTCTTTTGTTTGTAGCTAGAAAACAGCCATTGTAACACCTACAAACTCTATTTTTGGTTGCTAAATTCTTTTGGAAATTTACATCCAGGGGGTTAATTAAGCGTTTTTCTGAGTTTCTCAGTAAAAAAACTTTGTTTTTCACCCCCACAGAAGAAATTCGTAGCAAAATTTTCATACAAGGTTATTAAGACTGTTTGTGCTTTTATATTCAAAAAATACACAGATTTTTTAAAGGGCACATCAAGTCATTTTTCCTGGCCATTTGTGGAGCTCAATTTATATAAAGGGGTTTTCCCAAGCTTCTTAGGGGTTTTAATTTGGGAAAAAAACAGGTTGTATTTACTATACAGATATCTTCATAAACAGTGCCCCGGTACATTTAGAACAAACTTTCGTCGACAGAAGGGGGCGGGCCTTCCCTGCGAGTGGAGGGGCACAAACTTTCCGGGCCCAGGTCCAGCACAGCAAGGGCAATCGCAGCGGGGGTCACCGGTGGGGCCCACAACTGCGCTGTCATTAGGGGCCTGTGCGACTACACCCAAGGGCTTTTTTTCTGGCATCCCCTTCCTCCCCGATGCTTGCCCCCACCAAAGATCGGGGCGTTTTAGAAAACCCTTTTTTGGGTCCCCACTTCAGCGGCCCCCACCCGTCCCAACCCCCCCTCGGTCCCACTGGTTCCCTCAGCCAAGTTCTACTATGTGGTCGGGCTCACGCCCTAAAGCGAGGTGAACAATTTGAGGAGGGAGCGAAGAATGGGGCCAATACCCCCGTTCTTTCATAGGCGGGAAAGTATAGATTTTGAAGTGGGAAGGAGGTTATGGGTGAGGGAAACCTCTGCTACCAAGACCGGTGAGAGGACACAGGACGATGAAAAAAAAAAAGATGATGTAGCCGACCACCTTGGGGGCCGGGGGAGGCAAGGGGTTCATCATTTTAGGAGAAAGGGGGGCAGCTTGCGCTCAGGGAGCGGAGCAGCTGCAATGGGTTTTGGGGGGCCGGAGTCCGGGTACAGCAGTGTGATTTTTTTGGGGCCAAGCGGGGACGGGGAAAAAAACCCCTTTTGCAGTGCAAGAAAGTGCGGCACCAGGGGCCGGGGAAGGCAGCGGTTAGTAGTCACCATGCGGAGCGTTTGGCATAAAATCCGATACTCGGCGGTTGTGGCAGTTCTTTGCTAAGACACCGGAGAGCCGAATATGGGTATATGTAGAATCTGTGGGCAGAAAGTGAAGCATGGCCAGGGAGCTAACGTTGGCACCACGGCCCTGCGTCAACACATGCAGCGTCACCATCCGGTGGCCTGGGAGAAACTTGTCTCAGTAGTGGTGGTCCATCCTGCCGCCGCAGCAACAGCAGCAGCAACGCCCAGTGGCACGCATGCCATTGCAGCCAGTCAAGGCTCCACCACCTCTGCAGAAGAGAGCTGTTTCTCTTTGACATCATCTCCCGGTCCAGATGCTCCTGCTCCTCACTACTCATGGCGCCAGCAGTCGTTCAGCGAGGCGATTGCAAAGAGACAACAGTATGCGTCCAACCATCCTAAGGTGCAGCAGTTGTCCGTGCTCCTGTCCAAGTTGTTGGTACTGCAGTCCCTCCCTTTCCAAATGGTGGACTCTGCACCGTTCAGAGAACTAATGGCTTGTGCCGAGCCGAGATGGAGAGTTCCAAGCCGTAATTTCTTTTCCAAAAAGGCAGTACAAGCACTTCATAAATATGTAGAACAGAAGGTGGGCCAGTCCTTGAGCTTATCGGTTTGTTCCAAGGTGCACGGCAGCGCGGACGTCTGGAGCTGTAACTACGGTCAGGGCCAGTACATGTCCTTTACGGCCCACTGGGTGAATGTGCTTCCGGCCCAGGCACACCAACAACTTGGACAGGAGACGCCGCTTTCTCCTCCACGTTGTCAAACTGCGGCTCCTGCGCCAATGTCCGCCTACTCCTCCTCCTCCACCACCACCATCTCAGCCTCCACAAGTACTGCTCCATCATACAACATGTGTAGGGCACAGCGGTGTCACGCAGTTCTACACCTGGCTTGCCTCAGCGAACGAAGTCACACAGGGGAGGAACTTCTCCGCGTCATGCAGCAAGAAATCGATGTGTGGCTTTCTCTGCGCCAACTGCGAATCGGAACCATGGTGACGGACAATGGGAGTAACATGGTGTCCGTGCTGCACTGAGGAGGGATGGTCCATGCGCCGTGCATGGCGCACGTGTTCAATCTGGTTGTGAAAAGGTTCCTGAAGTCTTCCACCGATCTTCAGAAGATTCTGAAAATGGCCAGGAAACTGTGAATGCACTTCATCCATTCCTACAAAGCCAGGAACGGCCTCCCCCAACACACTCTGATATGCGATGTTTCCACCCGTTGGAATTCAAGCCTGCACATGTTGGACCGATTTGTATGAACAGAGAAAGGCCATTAACGATTTTTTGATGATCAGGCGGACAGGAGTAACCCCCCTGGAAAACTTTGATGTCAGCCAGTGGCAGCTCAATGCATGACCCCTGCCGTTTGTTGAGGCCATTCGAGGAGGCCATGTTATTTGTAAGTCGCCAGGACTACGGGATGAATAACGTCATTCCACTGCTTCATGTCCTGGAACAGATGCTGAAAAATCTGTCTGGGCAGGGGACTGAAGATGTGGCGACTATATCTGGCGGCCACATGAGTCCGGTGGGGACTGAAATGGAGGAGGAGGAGGAGGACATTGGAGCAGAAGCATTGTCTGGTGAAATGAGTGGATTTTCGACCCAGGTGACAAGAGAGGAGGAGCAGGAGCAGCTGGAGGAGCTAGATGGAGATGAGGAAGACGAGGCAGATGACCCGCAAGCACCGTGGCAGTATACAGTGGAGATGGAGGCAGGGAGCCCCTCGGAATCACTTGTGCAGATGGCCCACAGCATGCTGATTTGCCTGGCTAGTGACAGCTGAATAGTCAGCATCCGGCAGAGGGATGACATCTGGCTCTCCACCCTATTGGACCCTCGCTGCCGGTCCAAAATGAGAGCCTTTTTCCCAGCTATTGAGAGGGAGGACAAACTCAAATACTATAGGGAAAAACCTCCGTAGTCAGTTGGCCGCTGCCTATGTGCGGCATCGTCCCTCTCCCGACAGGTTTTGACCGGGGTTCTTCAGCGCTCACGTACTACTGCCGTGGCTGCTGGGGAAGGTGGGGGTTTGGAGCAGTACCAGCTCCATTAGCAGCAACCTAAGTCTGGAGTCAACTGATGAGCAGCTTCCTTCACCGCCTATGAGGAGGGCAGTCGCCAGCAGCAGGCCCGCAGGACCTGGAGCAGACCCTGAACCAACAGGTGGTGGCCACTTGGACAGCACTCTGCCACCCAGTTAAAGATCCGCTGGACTACTGGGCAGCCAAACTGGAATTGTGTGGCCGCAACTTGCCGAGTTTGCAGTTGAGAAGCTGTCCTGCCCGTCAGTAGTGTGCCATCAAGCGGGTGTTCAGTGGGGGCGGGGGGCCATCGTTAGCCCAAGGAGAACCCCTTGTCCACGGGAAATGTGGAATGGCTGACCTTTGTCAAGATGAATCAGGCGTGGATCGGCCCCGGATTTCCACACACCAATGCCTTAGGGAACGGACTACATCAGCCCTTAACGCCTCACCCAAACTGTGAGAAATGAGTCTGGGGTTTAAAATACCGGCCTTAGCCACTATTCTGATGCCTCCACCTGCCTGATGCCACACATCTGCTGCCAGTTTCTCCATCTGCCACCAACCATCTTTACCAGGGACTGGTATTGCCACCCACCTCCACACTCTGTCATTGTGCCACTGTCTGACCTCATGCTGCTGCTGTGGCTCCACCCGAGACCTCCGCGCTATGGAATTGTGCCACTCTCTGACCTCATGCGGTTGCTCCTGCCGCCGTGACCTCCACTCTGTCATTGTGCCACTCTGTGGCCCATCCTCAGTTTTTGCCACCCTCATTGAATGTCCACTTGTGCCACTTTTTTTGCTAAAAACCCTTACTATGCTGTTTGCCGCATCACCTCCACTCTGTCATTTTGGCCACTCTGTGGCCACCTCCTTTGTTTTTTGGCCACCCCCCCAGAATGTCATTGTGCCACTGTCTGACCTCATGCTGTGTGGCTGCCGCCGTCACCTCCACACTCTGTCACTATTGTTGCCACCTGAGCTCTCAGCTTGTTTTTTTTCCAGCTTTCGCTGGCATGACTTTATCAGGCTACATTCCCGCTTCAGTTTTTTTGGTCAGTTTTGCCATCTTAATTGCCCAGGGAATTTTATAGTAAAGCGATTCTAAGAGCGGCGGCAGTCATGTGCGTGTCATACTAAAACACAACATTGTATGAAGACCAAACCAAGCTCCCTCTGCATATTTAAGCATGGCACAACGTTCTACAGCACCCTGCAGGCTCTGTGCAGCCTGTAAATAGCTGTTTTTTAACGTGATTCGTCCCGAAGTAATTCGGAACGAAGTTATTTTTTGTCGGGAAATTCGGCGAAGTGAGCGAACCGAATTTTGAGAAATTCGCCCATCTCTAATAACTACATTCCAGCATGGGTTATGAAGGATCGGTCCTTTCAGGCTAATCTCATCAGCTTCTATGATAAGTTTGATCTAGACTGTATCGGGGTGAGGCACTGGATGTTATATATCTAGATTTTTCTAAAGCATTTGGTGCCACATAAAAGGTTGGTAAGTAAAATTGGGGAAAATGTTTGCAAGAGGGTAAGTAACTGGCTCAGTGATAGAAAGTGGTGATTAAATGTACATACTCAGACTGGATCCCTGTTACTAGTGGGGTACCACAGGGTTCAGTATTGGGCCCTATCCTCTTTAGTATCCCTGTCTCCCAGTCTTCCTCTCCATTAGCATTGAAAGTCTGAATAGCGGCTACGGAGGAGGAGAGTGTCCTAGTAGTCGTGAGCAAAGGGTATAGTGGTTGCGGGGCTGGTTGTGATGTTGCAGGTGTGCTGGCAAAGACGTTATCACACGACTGTTGCATATCAATGTTTACATTAGTAGTAACAAGTGAATTGCACGGAGGAGAGGTGGGAGTAGGAATGTTAATAGGTGGACCAAGATGGCCGCTGTTCAACTTCAACCCGGAACTTCCGGGTTCTTTGGATTGCTTAGGACTACAAATATGGCCACAGGAAATGCAAAGGGCGGGGTTTGGTTTTGCCTTTCCGGATACAGAGAATGTTTGGACTTCATAAAAATGGCTACAGAAAATAATGGGAGGTTCTGGCACGGGAGCTGAGGGAAGAATACCCCGGGAGGGACAGGAGCTGAGGTAATACAAGGTGTTGATCAGTGTTGTACGTTCCCTCCCACAATCTACGCAACTTCAGTGATAATGGAATTGATGACGTCAGTCCACCAACATTGAAAGTTGCCATCTTGAAATGGCGGCAGCTCACTCTTTATACATATGCATTCCTCAAATCCTTCTTATTTTTTACATTCAGTTTCAATGTAACTATGCTTTGCTAAAACATCGTTATTTTCTTTCAGTGTTGTCTCCCACATGCTAGTTTTTAATCTCTGTGATTTATGCTCGTTACACAGCGTGTAATTATGCTTTTTCTCTCAAGTCTCATATATATTTTACTATTTTTCTCTTCGATCAAACTACTCGACTGCACCTTTTGACTGAGAGCTATAATTTTTCAGTACGCCACAGCCGAGGGGAGAAAGTGAAGTGCGAGCCCTCGCAGCTACCAAAGCCCCTTAACAGATGCTTTGAATCTAAGCCAAGGTTATACACTCTGCCAGAATTTCAGTGTGAAAGATAACAAGTGATGTAGCTTGAATATAAAATTAACCCTAAATGCAGTTTTTTCTTACCTAACTAAAACAGAACAAATTAACACACGGGTATGTTGAGGTTAAGCGCCGTACATGCTTAAAACTAATCAATGTCTTCTGCTCGTCAGCAGCTGATCTCAAATATTCTCAAAAAAAAATGCGCATCATCTGTCAATAACAGGCTATCAGAAACCAAGATCGTCTGTCCATAACAGGCTATAAGAAACCAAGATCGTCTGTCCATAACAGGCTATAAGAAACCAAGATCGTCTGTCCATAACAGGCTATAAGAAACCAAGATCTTCTGTCTATAACTATATCCTTATATAACTGTATCTGTATATAACTCTATATAACTTATGACAGGCTTCGGCTCGCTACCGGGTCGCTTATCTCTGATATCTCATTTTTTTTCCATCAGGAGCCCAGCTCCTGACCTACACTGAAATATGATACTGAAAGGAAAATACACTATCCAGTCACGTATACTTTACAGAGCAACAAGCAGAGGCATTAATTGGTAGCGTTTAAAGGTATACGCATATGATACGCATACATGTACCAGAGCACACGCTAGAGGCACACCTGAACGCTTACACAGGTCTCCTAAGGGAGGCGACAACCACCAAAAGACTTTCACTAGAATGTCCGAAAAACAGATAAGTCACAGACTAAAAATCTGCTAACTTACCTATTTCTGTGGGGTTGATCAGGCCCCAAGTGATTCGGGCACTCCAGGACCGTTCAGTCGATGGTAAGGCGTCAGCCCCCCTCCGGATAGTCGTCCTCGGGCGTTTGAGAGCACGGCACCACTGTCAGACATTCTGAACCCGGGTTGACCGTCAATCTTCAAATTAATGGCCACCAACTTCCTTTCCTTGTAGATACAGGTGCAGCCAGATCGGTTCTGAAAACTTCTGACATTCCACCGGACGTCATACTTTCTCCTGATTACATTTCATGCGTTGAAGTGGATGGACGACCAACCCAGACTCGCTTAACCTACTCTCTGCCAATTGGACATCATGGACTCCTGTCTAGACTACTTATCTCTCCTACTTACCCAACTAATCTGCTTGAAGCTAATTTTCTACAAACGATGAATGCTACAATCAGATATAATTCTTCTGGAATGTATTTGGACTACAATACTCCAATTTCACATGAAGCTCTACAAGCTGTTCCTGCGCTTCATATGTTTTATCCACATCAAGCAACACGTCCTGAACGTTTGACACAAGTACCTCCTGAAGTTTGGTCTAAAGATCCTGATGATGTCGGCATTCTTCCAGTCTCACCTGTACATGTCTTCTTGAAAGAGGGTGCTACCCTGCCTCGCTTGCCTCAATATCCCTTTAAGCATGATCAAGAACAATCTCTGGAGTCACAAATCAAAACATTCCTGGATAATGGGGTGCTCCTCCATTGCATTTCTACTGCAAATACACCTCGGTTCCCTGTTCACGGGAAAATTTTACCCCTGGGGGAACCCTTTCCAAAATCCCTTTGGGGTTCAGGAACTAGGGCAGTCATTCCCGGCCCGGGGATTATGAGCCCCCTTTATGGCCCCCAAAGCTCATGTTTTCTCACCCAAAGTCCTTTCTTCAGCTGCCTACTTCCAGTCTATGGTTTTACAATGTCTTCTTCCCAGTGTCCCATTCAAAAAGGGACGGGTTCAATCCCCTTTTTTTAAAAGAATTTTGGGGCCTCTCACTTTTTTGTCTTTAAATGGAATCCCCAATGCCCCCCAGTCTTATGAAAGTTTTTTTACGATTTTTAAAGGGAAATTTGGGTTTTACCCCAATGTATTTTCCAATTGAGGCACGAGAGTTTTTAAAAGCTGGGAAATTACCCTTCAAGCTGCGGCTCGGGAACCCCGGGATATATACCCTTTTTAACCTTTTCCCTTTTTGGGAAGACTATGGAAAAGCTTCCGAATCCTTGCAAAAAAACATAAGAGCTTTGGGAGCCCTCTTAATTCTTTTTTGGGCAAGTTAGATCTGTTGCACGGTGCCCCTATTGCCTAAAAGTTTTCCTAGTGCAAAAAGATTCTTAAAAAAAACTAAAGACAAACATTTTAGGCCTTTGGTAATTTTTTGGTCTTCATAAAATTTTAAAAGGGGGATCCTAAAAACCAGTAACAGAAAATAATCGGGAAAACCGCCCCATTCCTTTTTAAAAAGCCCTTTAAATGATCCCTGAAAATGTCATTTTTAAAGGGAGATGTACTATTCCCAACCCCACCCACTTGTTCCTCTTAAGGGGGGAAGATGAGATCAGTTACCCGGTTAAGAAAAGACTGCCCGGTTGGATCCTTTTCCATGATGTCTTGAAAAAAACGGAAGGCTGAAACCTCCCTTTTCCCTATGTCTTTTTTAAAAACCCCAAGTTGGGGGCCAGATATGTTTTTTCGGGATGGATAGATATGCGGTCGATAAAAGACGTTTCCATAAGGTTTTTTGCTGTTTTTCCCTTGCAAGAAAACCGTGGAAGGCTGTTCTTTCCCTTTTCGAAAAACCCACCCCAAAAGGGTGAACTCTGGGGTTTTGAAAGGGGAAGCTTGAAAAGCTCCCCCAAAGAGAAGCCCCATAAAACTATACATTGACTCAGCCTATGATTTTGGGCCCTGAAGGGGGGCCTTTGTGAGGTTTCCAGACAGCTAGGGGAAATCCATCAAGAATCAAGAACCCTTTTCAGTTTAAATGATGCTTTTCCAATTGCCCAGTAAGCCCGGCGTTTTAAAGACTAAACCCCAAAGAAAAAATAGAGACAGTGGGAAGTAGAAGGACCTACAGAGCGCTTGGTTTGCAAAGGCCGCAGTCTCTTCCAGAGTTCGAGAGGAAGGGGAGTGGCTTTATATGTGCTGACCAAAGCAGGGGAAGAGTGTGGAAGAAAGAAAAAATGTGGAAAAAAAAAGAAAAATTGTGAGAAGAAAAAAGGGGAATGTGAGAAGAAAAAAAGAGGATGTGAAAAGAAAGAAGGAGCATGTGGAAGAAAGAAGGAAAAGAAGAAGGTGAGAAAAAAAAAAGAAAAAGGGAAAAGAATAGGGGAGGAAAAAGAGAAAAAAAAACCAAGGGCAAGATGATTAAACCCAGGTGTTAACCTGTTGGGGGACAATCTCAAAAAATTTTGAACAAGGGGAAGGAAAGGGAAGGGGGGGAAGGAATTGGGAGCAGAGAAAACCCAAGATGGTTTAGGGGAAAAGAAAAATAACTTTGTTTACCAAGGGCTTATATCCAGCTTTTAGTAAAATGGGTATGATATCCCCCAAAAAAAAAACTAAAATTGATTTTCAAAAAAAAAGTTTCTTAAAAAGACCCGAAATCTTCTTTTCCCCACGGCAAGAAACCTTTGTTTGAAGTTGTAAAATATGAATACTTGAAACCCCAGGAGGCTAAATCCCCCAAAAAAGGGAAAAATATTTGGTTTAAAAAAATATTTTCCCCCAAAGGCAGTTTAGGTTGAACCCCTTTAAAATTACCAAGGGGGAAAAATTTACAAGTATGTTAAAAGTAGTGGTGGATATGTTTCAGGATGGCTGAAGTCTACCCATTTCCCCCAAAATGCTCCCAAAACCCCCCTGAAAAAAAAATATTGACAGGTTGATATGCAGTTTTGGGGGACCCCTGGGGTTTTTTAAAATTTCCCCCCAAAGGACTCCCTTTCACTGCAAAAAGAACCCAGAGACATTTGGAAACTAGTAGGAGTGACCTCGCCTGACACCCCTAACCACCCCAAATTTCCCAGCAGGAAAAGGGGAAAAAGTTTGAAGCATTGAAGGCAAAAATTTGAAGCTAGCAAAAAAACCCATCTTTTGGGCCCCCCCCCGAGATTACTTTTTAAACTTTTTTTCTGTCAAAAAATCCCCCAGACAGCCCATGGTTCTCCTAGGAGAATATTTGGCCCCCATAAATTAAAGGAGGTTTCAAAACTTTGCATTTGGATTTGCAGGGAAGATACCCTTGAAAAAATTTTTATAAATTGTGTAAAAAATTAAAAAATAAAGCATGATAGTGTTCTCCTCCTTTCCCAGATAAAGATTTCTGATAAAAAGTAAAAACCTGGTGACTTTGTATGGGGCAAAAAAACAGTCAGAGACTCTTGGACCCCCGTTTGGGCCCCCACACCAAGTACTTGTGTTCCCAACCTAATGAAACTTAAAGGGAAAGGGCCAAATTGGGTGCAGGGTTTCATGCAAGAAAGTGATGTAACCAAAAGTCATCATAAAATTTTTCCCCTTAAATCCTTTCAATATGTTGTTAGTCGGGAAATGTGGGGGAAAAAAATGCAAGAGGGCCCAACCAAGGGGGGGGGCCAGGTCAAGGGTTAAATTATTTACGCCCCGGAAAAAACAAAAAAACAAAGTATGAAGGGGGAAAATTAAATTTTTTTGCAATAAACAGATTTTGATAATTACACCCGGATGGCCTTTTTACAAGGTATAGCTAAAAAATTTAAAGCCCATTTCCCCTATGACTTTTCCAGAATATTAAAGGGTTATGAGATTGTAAAAAATCTTTAAAGCCTCTCCCCGGGGCTACTCTGGGGGTGGCATGGCGGACGTGGGTCAACTTTCATCCTTACATCAAAGGCCTGGGAGGGGCCCGGCTTGGCTTGGTTCCCCCCCTTGGAAAAAACCCTGACAGTGGTTCAGTGGGGTTCAACCCCCTTTTCCCCCTGCGGGTCTAAGGAGAGTGACCTTTCCCCTTTTCTTGTTTTTTTGGGGGAAAGGAGGTCAATCCCCATTCCCCCCCAAGGGGGGGGGGTTTTTTTGGGAACAGATTTTGTTTTTTTAGGGGGGATGTCAATTTGGGAAATTTTAAGGGAAAAAAAAAAAATCAAAAGTTGTTTCATTTATATTCTTTTTTAAGTAATCAGATAGTTTTTTAAAATGCTTTTCCTCCCTATAAACCCTTTATCAAAGTATAGTTATCTCTAACCCCGCTTCCTTGAGGCGGTTTGAGTGTTGCTAAAAGCCGATTAAAGGGCCCTTTTCCCCCCCCCCCCAGTTTATATGGGAAGAAAGTTTGGGAATGTTTTTCATATCAGCAATGTTCTAGTACAACAAATTAAAACTTGTTTTTCTTAGCAACCCCCAATTTAAACCCCAATCTGTGTGATTTAAAAATAGTCAGGGGTGATTAAAAAGTTCTTTTGGAATGTAATTTACTGTGATTAAATTCAGATTTATGCCACCCAAGTTTTTTTGGGGTCATACTTCTCGAGCTCCGGTTTCCGGAAAGCAATAATAATAGTATAATTCGGAGGGGGGTATTTAATTGGATAAGGGTGGAAAAAGATATATTCCACATGATTTGATCCTATTTACCGTATCGGGGTGAGGCCTGGATGTTATAATCTAGTTTTTTTTTAAAAACATTTGGTGCCCAATAAAAGGTTTGGGGGTTTAAATAAAAAATTTGGGGAAAAAAGTTTTGCAAGAGGGTAAGTTAATGGCTCGTGTAGAAAGCAAAGGGTGGGGTTTTATTAACTTAATAAATGGGATCCCTTTTTCTAGTGGGGTTTCACAGGGTTTTAGTATTGGGCCCCCTCCTCTTTATTAATTTTTAATTTAAAGATCTTACACATTTAAAGCACAGCCGAAAATTTGATAAATTTAGGTGATATTAAACTCTGTAAAGTAATAACACAATTGAGGATAATGGTTTTTTTATAAAGGGGTGGATAAGTTGGAGGGGAGAGATGGGCGAATTTTTTAAAAAAACGATTTGCCCACTCTGCGATTTTTTGCCCCAAAATTGTTTTTGGCCGAAAAATTTTGGGACGAATGTGTAAAAAACAGCTATTTTCGGCTGACAGAGCATGTAGAGTGTTGTAAACGTTGTGCCAAAGCTTTAAAAAGGCAAGGGGGGGGTTTGGTTTGCCGCAGATGACTGCCCCCGTTTTTAGAAAACGCTTTCACTATAAAATTCCCGGGATTAATGGGCAAAAATGACCCAAAAAAAATTTAAGTGGGGAAAGTTGGATAAAGTCTTGGCAGCGAAAGCTGGAAAAAAACAAGCAGAGAGCTCAGGTGGCAAAATCAATGACAGAGTGTGGAGGTAGCGGCAGCAGCCACAGCAGCATGAGGTCAGAGAGTGGCACAATGACATTCTGGAGGTGGCAAAAACAGGAGTAGGCCACAGAGTGGCACAATGACACAGTGTGTAGGTCACGACAGCAGCCACAGCATGAGGTCAGAGAGTGGCACAATGACATTCTGGAGGTGGCAAAAACAGGAGTAGGCCACAGAGTGGCACAATGACAGTGTGTAGGTCACTTGTATAAGAGAACTAGCCACTTAAGTTAACTTAGTATCCTATTGGCACGGGTTTGGGAACTCTCAATCCCAAAGTGCATCAAATATCAAGAATAATCCGGCCTTTCATAAAACATATGACTTCATTCCATGAATCCTAAAAAGCATACATACATCCGCTCTCTTCGGCGTTTATGCAGTAACGTGAACAATGATTAGGGATACTTAAGTTTAGTTGCGGCAGGACGCTGTTCAGCTACAGAGTCCATAGACCATCAAGGTATTAATCCCAGCGGGGTTTCCCGGGAGGTACGCCAGGAGCCCGGGCTAGGCGCACGTCAGACAGCGACGTTTCGAGGCGTGTTGCCTCTTTCTCAAGCATGCGCAAATCAATAGAGGCGTTCCTTATAAAGGAATGCCAGCTCAACAACAACAACAATAAAAACAATAAGAAAAGGAAGAATAAAAACAATAGAAACAATGCACGCTGCAGCCACTTACAGGAACACCTTCAGGCCAAAGTTTTCATTAATGCCTTTGGGTGCCAGTGAATCCAAATAGTGAATCCAGAAAGCCTCCTTCTGTAATAATTTTCTGACGATCTCTGTGGACTCACACGTAACTCTCTCCAGTATACACCATTTCAACTCAGCTAGCCCATGTCTCTCATTGATCCAATGTCGGGCTAGAGAGGTTTCACCGTGCCTACTGCCCTCATCCTTGGCACCACTATCTTTTCTCTTATATTGGCGGATAACCGACCTATGTTCATTAAGGCGAATTTTTATCTGCCTTGTTGTCTGCCCTACATACGTCTTCCCACAAGGACATTTAATCATGTAGACAACATTGTAGCTGTCACATGTATGAAACCCACGAATTTTAACTGGGAAACCTTTTGTGGGGTGTGAGATGGAATCTCCTTTGATGATAGAGGAGCAATTTTGGCAGCGTAGACATGCAAAAGTTCCAGACCTTACGGATTTGATACCCTTGTCTGGTTTATCCTTTTTTGCTATGTCGGATTTGATTAAATGTTGACCCAGCGTTTTACCTTTCCTGAAAATCCATTTCGGTTTATCTTTAAACAGATACCCAAATTTTGGATCAGATTGTAATATCTTCCAGTTTTTAAGAATAGATCTTTGAATCAGTGTAGAATGGACATCATACGTACAGACATAGGTAAAACGCTTGTCAACTTTCTTACTCCTAGTTTTTAACAGGTCGGCACGGGGTATACCTGCAACTTCAAGACCCATCCTTGTAACCTCAGTCCTGTCATATCCTCGCTCAACAAATTTTCTAACCAGTTTTTCCATATTTACAGAGTATTGCTCATCATTAGAGCAGATTCGCCTTGCCCGTATAAACTGCGATCTACAAATTCCTCTAAAGGTTTGAGGGGCGTGTTGGCTATTTCTTTGTAATACATTATTGCAATCTGTTGTCTTAGTAAACAGGGTGGTGGTTAATGTATTGATTTCTTTTTGTACCCATACATCCAAATATGCAATAGCATCACTATCCTTTGTAATTGTAAATGTAATCAGTGGGTGAACACTATTGATCCCGTCAACGAAGTGGTCCAGCTCTCTGTCAGAACCAGTCCAGAGGAGGAACATGTCGTCGACGTATCTAAGCCAGCATTTGACCCGATGGTACAGGGCACTCTTTTTGACGAATTCTCTTTCAAAATGTTGCATGTAGATATTAGCATAACTAGGGGCCGCCGGGGACCCCATTGATGTCCCTTGTAGTTGCATAAAAAACGTATCCCCAAACCTAAAAAAATTTTGGTTGAGGATCAAATCCAGCAGTTGCATCAAAAATGCGATCTCCCTATTGGATAAATTAGGGTCGAGGCAAAGAGCCTCTTTCACTGCCTGGACACCTTCTGTATAGGGAATATTTGTGAACAGGGACTTGATGTCTAAAGTGCATAAATAGGTAACCTCGGTGCAATCAACATCCTCTAGGGTTCTCAAAAATTGACCTGTATCCTGTAAAGTATTACGATCTTTCTTAACTATTTTTTGTAAATAGGAATCTAGGTACACAGCCAAAGGCTCCAACATAGACCCGATTCCAGACATAATTGGCCGTCCGGGAGGGGACTGTAAAGATTTATGGATCTTTGGGACGATATACAGGATACAATAATCTCCAAAAAATTGGGAATCTCGCAAGAGAACAAAGAGTGACTTTTGATCACTATATTTACTATTTTGCCATAGGCAAACTTAAACTCTATCAGTTCTCTATCTATTAAACACTAAAACATAACTTTTATTATATCTAACTCTTAACCTCTATAGATACTATTTAAAAACCTGATCTCTATCCTCATCATTTAACCCTTTTTGCTTCTGAAAGAGGGAATAACTCCCTTTCTATCATGAAGTCTGGTGGAACCCCACCTATTAACAGGAGAGCCTTATATCTATAGCAAAGTACTAGCTTCAGTAAGGGATCCCAAGCCAACTACTTGGGCAGTTGGCTTGGGATCCACCATATCATATATGGATTGAATGGCTAGCTGTGAGCCGTAGGAGAGAATCTTCATTGGGGAACTTGTGAGGTCAGACTGTGGGAGGGATGGAGGGCTAGCCATAGAGCCTACAGTATTATTAAAATGAGTATGAATATTACATGTGAAAGAGAAGTAGTTTATGAATATAGTCTTGAGACAATACTATACAATGCAGTGGAACATGTATTTAATGGGGCCTGCAGCTCTATTGGAATGAATATGCATATTACATACATAGGAGAAGAGCTTTATGGAAAGATAATATGACAGGGGTCTATTGTACAGTGGAGTTTATATTCCCAATGAATATGCATATTAGATATTGAAGAGAAGGGGCTTATGGGAATTGACAAAGATGGCAGCGTGCTGTGTAATGTGATACCTAGTCTGCTTAGTTCATTCTAGGTGAGGCAATAATATGAGAGAAGTGAGATGGAAGCCCATCACAGTCAGGGCTGAGGTGTTTGTTGGTGCAGTGCATTGGCACGGGCAGTACGGTAAGATGGAGCGCAAGCCCGTTATGGAGATGGCAAATTTGACTGAAGGTTGTTGGCTCATGAGAGCATGGTGGCAGCTTTGGCAGGACATGTTATGAGTGTGCACGCGCGGAAGGGGGAGTGGGCTTTATGTGGATTCTCTGATGGCTAATTGGTGAGCACCTGAATGGGGTGTTTACCTAACATGATATAAAAGGAAGTGAGCTCAGACCACATGTGATCGGACCGCTAAGCCTTGATAAAGCCAGGTTAGCTGGCGAAACATGTCAGCGAGGTCAGGCATGACGTTTTAAATTGTGATCTCTCACCTCTGTCTACAAGTGTCACCTGCTGCAGACGGTGTCACAAGGGGGCCTTTTTTGTTCTGTGTCTATGAGATTAGGGACGACTGCCCAAGTAGTTGGCTTGGGATCCCTTACTGAAGCTAGTACTTTGCTATAGATATAAGGCTCTCCTGTTAATAGGTGGGGTTCCACCAGACTTGATGATAGAAAGGGAGTTATTCCCTCTTTCAGAAGCAAAAAGGGTTAAATGATGAGGATAGAGATCAGGTTTTTAAATAGTGTGTATAGAGGTTAAGAGTTAGATATAATAAAAGTTACGTTTTAGTGTTTAATAGATAGAGAACTGATAGAGTTTAAGTTTGCCTATGGCAAAATAGTAAATATAATATACAGGATAGGAACTCTAGGGTTAGATTTAGTCAAAAGCTTACTTGTACGGTCATCTATAATACCCTGTGTAACGGCATCGGATAAGACCATCTCAATTTTTGCACTAATCTCCTTAGTGGGGTCTGAGTGTAATTTTTTATAAACTAATGGATCCTCAAGCTGCGAGACTGCCTCTTTTAGATATTTATCAGTGTCCATAATAACTTAGGCTCCCCCCTTGTCAGCTTTCTTTATGACAAGGGAGGGGTCGTTTTTAAGTTGGACCAATGCCTGTTTTTCTCGCTGGGTAAAGTTATTCCCTTTCCACTTTTTAATCCCCTCCCAACACTGTGTAACTTCTTGTGTAACCAACTGTTGAAACACATTTAATGTGGCACTATTGACTTCAGGATCAAACTGACTTTAATTTCTTAACTTTGAGGGTAACTTATCATAAACCATAGAGCTATCTTTTTCCTGCGAAAAAAACATTTTTAATCTGATATTTCTACAAAATTTATAGAAGTCAGTAGTGAAGTCAAATAGGTTAGTCTCCTGGGTGGGAACATAATTTAGTCCCTTCTCCATGACAGCCAATTGGGCAGGGGTAAGGGACTTAGAAGAAATATTGCATGTTATAGAGGGTAGAGTTTCTTTCTGTTCCTGGTGCCCCTCCGAACCGAGGTGGTCGCGATGTTTGGAATAGGGCCTCTTGCTCCACGTGATCTGTCCATAGTATTTGCCTCTTCTGAAAAATCCTGGTTGTTCTGGCTCCCTCGCTGGCTATTAGTAGATCTGTCAGATTGCTCATCCGTGCCTGATGACACATAATTATTCCGATCGTAATATCTTCTGTTGCGATTACGTATGGTTTTTCTTTCCTCTGCCCAAGTGTACACTCTATTGAGGACATAATCTTTTGTATCCCTCTCGAACTTCTTGAGCTTGTTCTGAAGAATGGATAATTTGACTTTATCGATAGTAATGGATAGCTTTGTCCTTAAAGGTCATTGATTCAAATGAGTATAATTTTTTGCTTCCAGCCTATCCGCAGGTATCCACCTTTTATGGACTTCCCAAGGTCCATAAGGGGGTTGTCCCCCTTAAATGTCGACCTATAATTTCGGGAATAAATAATTTGACCCAAAATGCGAGTCTCTACGTTGACAAAAATACTTCGCCCATTTGTCACCTCCCTTCCCTCATATATTAGGGATACCACAGATCTGCTGGTAAAATTGGATGGCATGACTGTGGAGGAGGACGTTTGGCTATGAAGTGTTGACGGTGAGGCTCGCTACAGCTCCATCCCCCAGGAAAGGGGTTTGGGTGCTGTTGAATATTACCTGGCCACAAGGAGTGCCTTTTTACAGACACACAATGCCTTTGTGTTGTTTCACCTTTGATGGAAAGTACTACCACCAGCTCAGGGGCACAGCCATGGGGACCCCAGTGGCCCCCACGTATGCTAATCTGTTCCTGGGCTGGTGGGAGAGTACTATAGTCTTCTCAGAAGTGCATCAAAACTTTGTTAGTAACATTGTCTTCTGGGGACGCTATATTGATGACATCATCATATTGTGGTCGGGTGACAGAGAGGCCTTTCTCTCTTTCATTGAGAGCCTCAACGTCAACACTGTGGGTCTGAAGTTCACGTTCGAAATTAATGACCGTGAGCTAGTATTTCTGGACCTCATGATAAGAAAATCCATTGATGGGACCTTAGAAACAACTATTTATAGAAAGCCAACAGCAGGTAACAGCCTTCTTAAATGGGAGAGTTTCCATCCACGCCCTTTAAAACAGGGTATTCCGAAGGGCCAGTATATTAGAACCCGTAGAAACTGCTCTTCTATACAGCTCTATAAAAAAGATTATTAAATTATCAGTGTAAATAATGTAATATGGTGTGCCATAGTGCTCTAGCATGGACATGCATGTTTATTTCTACTTATCATGATTGTATTGGTTATCTAAATTCGTGATTAATTTATATTGCTATATGTTTATTATCATGCTCAAATTCAGTATTAGCAAGCCATATCTCATATGATCATATTTAATGAAAGGTGTATACACATATATTAGTTTGCAGTAATCTTCTGTATCCTTAGCGCTTTGTCTATTTATACGGCTCACTATGAATCCACAATTATATAGTTGTGTCTAAGTATTTGGTTCCACCGGCCTTTTACCTTATAATTTATAGTATACATCTTAGGTGCTTCTGCATTGCCCTAATGTATATCTATCTAGGCTCATACTAATTGTGGCTCCCTTTTGATCTCGTAGTTGCCGACGCACGTATTAGGCGCTATTGTGCATGTGCCGGGAAGCAGCGGCAATGCATTAGGGTTAGTGTAGTCCACTGAACCATATGTCTATCTCTGCCCTTTATTGCGCATGCGCTAGGTATCTTCCGGCATTGCATGCCGGACCTTTTAGTCCCAGTGCCTCTGATACATGAGGCATTCGGCATTTGCATACAAGGCTTTGCGGGAGGTAAATGAGCCAACAGCTGATGCTAATTTGTTGTACCTGACTTTGCTATATGTTCGGCTTGCGAATCTTTGAATTTGTTACTGCTTGGACCTGTCTCAGTAATCGTACCGCGGGGATCCGTTCGTTTTTCATCTTGGACCCCATTTCTTATCTTGTCAGCCCTGTTTACCAACACTAAGGGACATGAGTTTAATCTATTGTCTACATTTGTTTGAATTTTTTTTCAGATGTTCCGTATTGCGATCATTCATCTGAATCTTATTCCCTGATGAACCCCAGCACCAAGGGGGGAAACGCGTTGGAATATTTGTGCGTTATTAATTTTTTCTGTAACGCACTATTAGCTTACATCATTTTGGAACATCAACGTGTATTGTATGATTTATTAGTTATTGATCACAGCACATTTTTAGTTCGTGCACTTTATTTGTTTTGTATGTGTCTTTTTTGTATGTAGATGTAGCTAGGGACAGGGTTAGTTTAGGTTTCAGTGTGGGGGCGCCCTTATTGGGGCGACTTCCCCACTTTGTGGCAGGCAGTTTTTGTGATAGGGTATATCTGAGGGTTCTTTCCGTTTTTAGGTTTTATAATTCTCAAATTAAAAGTTATGTCTTATGTATCTTTATTCTAGGTGCTATACCTGTAGTTGTTTTTTGTCATTATTATATTGGTATACCCAGGACTTTATTCCATTGTATCTAGGGTTCTCTACACCCTTATATTGTGTTTAAAGTAGAGTACGCGGTAGTGTTTGTTCGATATGAATTATGCTCCAGAATTTCTTCTTCGGCGGTGAAAAAGAACTTTTCTTTTACTAAGTACAACTGCAGAAAAATACTTAGTTAACCCTTTAATGTAAATTGCGCAAAATAAATATGCTGCCAACAATTACCAGCTTGTAGCCTGTTAAAACGGCGTGTATTTTACGGAAAACAACAACAGAAAAACTTGTAATTAACCTTAGGATATGAATTAAGCTACAGGCAAAATTTCTTCTTTGGCGGTAAAAAAGAACGTTTCTTTTACTAAGTACAACTGCAGAAAAATACTTAGTTAACCCTTGGATGTAAATTGCGCAAAATAAATATACTGCCAACAATTACCAGCTTTGTAGCGTGTTAAAACGGCATGTATTTTACGGAACACAACAACAGAAAAACTTGTAATTAACCTTCGGATATGAATTATGCTACAGGCAAAATTTTTTTTTTTGCGGTGAAAAAGAACGTTTCTTTTACTAAGTACAACTGCAGAAAAATACTTAGTTAACCCTTGGATGTAAATTGCGCAAAATAAATATGCTGCCAACAATTACCAGCTTTGTAGCGTGTTAAAACGGCGTGTATTTTACGGAACACAACAACAGAAAAACTTGTAATTAACCTTCGGATATGAATTATGCTACAGGCAAAATTTCTTCTTTGGCGGTGAAAAGGAACATTTCTTTTAGTGACCACAACAGCAATACAACGCTTAATAAATCCCTGGATCTAAATTGCGCAAAATAAATGAGCAACCAAAAATTAAGTGGTATTTGGATTGTAAAAATGCTGTTTCTTTAACAGAATACAACAGGAACAGGCTTAGCTAACCCTTGGATATTCAATGTGATCAAGAACTGAGCAGATAGCATTAAAATGTATATACAGCTGCACGGGACGCACACTGGACTTCAGTTCCAATACCCCACAAAATCAGAATTAGAACGTAAGAGAAGCAGTCTTTGAGACAAGCTGTGACACCCTCCAAAAATCGCTGTTTAAAACTGAGTTCTTTAGTATCAGATATCATAAGCAGCAGTAGCGGCGGCAGAACCTTCCCTACACAGCACAGTGAGAAGAGTGTGAGGAGCGAGCATTGGGCCCGTGACGTCACAGAATCCCGCCGGTCTCTGATTGGCTTCATCTCTGCACATGTCATGTAGGCTACGCCTTTCTTCATCCCAGACTTCTTTGCCCCATTTAACGCCATGTGCTCGCAGCCATTTTATCAATCAAAAACATGCTTCATTCCCGCGAATCACCCCAAACTTCGACTTCGTTCAGAATTGAAGTTTTCCTGAAATTCTAAACAAATTCCACTTCGTTAGAATCAATTCACCCATCTCTAGTTGGAGGCCTGGGCAGAGAAATGGCAGATGAGGTTTAATACAGATAAGTGCAATGTTATGCACATGAGGAAGAAAAAATCTATTTCATAATTACATGTTAAATGGGAAAACGCTGGGAAAAAGTGACATGGAGAAGGATTTGGGAAACCTGGTGGACAGTAAACTTAGCTGTAGCAGCCAGTGTCAGGCAGCAGCTGCCAAGGCAAACAGGATCATAGGGTGCATTAAAAGGGGCATATAATGGGAGAATATCATTCTCCCATTATACAAGTCACTGATTAGACCACATATGGAATATTGTGTACAGTTTTGGGCAGGGGCATCGCTGGCAGTTTTATCTGGCGGGCTCCAGGCCGCTGCCGTGGGCCTGGAGCACCGAAGATCTCTGCAACTGTATGTGTGTCCTCTGGTTGCACATACAGCTGAGGGCTTCTGCATAACAGAGAGCGAGCGCCCCATGCTCAGCGGAGAATTTCCAATGAGCCACAAGCATGCCTGCGGCTGACTGGAGTATTCGGCACAGGCAGCGTGAGTACGTCATCCCGCTGCCAATGTGGCGTGATGATGTCACTCCGCCTATACCGGGAAGACGGAGATGGGCGGGAACTTCAAGGAGTGGAAGAAAGGTGAGTACTGGTATTTTTTATTTTATACATGCCTTATTACCTGCCTGTAAACACTGGGGGCCATATCATTACCTGCCTACAGTATGTATACTGGGGGCCATATAATTACCTTGCTGTATACTGGAGAGCATATAATTACCTAGCTGTATACTGGGAGGGGTCATACAATTACCTGCCTATGTATACTGGGGGCCATATAATTACCTAGCAATATACTGGGGGCCATAAAATTACCTGCCTATGTATACTGTGGGGCCATATAATTACCTAGCTGTATACTGGGGGCCATATAATTAGCTAGCTATATACTGGGAGTCAAATAATTACCTAGCTATATATTGCGGGCCATGTAACTACCTAGCTATATACTGGGGGCCATATCACCTGTCTAGCTATATACTGGGGGCCATATTGCCTGTCTAGCTATATACTGGGGCCATATTACCAGCCTAGCTATATACTGGGGCCATATTACCTACCTATCTATATACTGTGTGCCCTATTACCTATCTACAGTATACTGGGGGACCAATTACCTGCCTATACTGGCGGTCCTATTACTTACCTACCTATACTGTGTGCTCTATTACCTGTCTATCTATACTGGGAGCCCTATTACCTGCATAGCCATACTGGTGGCCTTATTACCTGCCTATCTATACTGGGAGCCCTATTACCTGCATAGCCATACTGGGGGCCCGATTACCTACCCATATGTACTGGGTGCCCTATTACCTACCTATATGTACTGGTGGCCCTATTACCTACCTATATGTACTGGTGGCCCTGTTACCTACCTATACGTACTGGTGGCCCTGTTACCTACCTAAGTATACTGGGGACCCTATTACGTTACTAAAGACTGGGGGACCCTATTATCTATATACCGACTGGGGAACATATAAACTTTATGCCTACCAACTGGGAGACACATAACCTATATACCTACCTACTGAGGAAACCTATATACCTACCTACTGGGAGTGGGTCTATAAATGATGGATGACTCCCCATCACCAACTGCAGACATCTGGCTTTTCTATCATACCCCCAGTAAGTATATATATATGCTGGAAAAGTGAGGATTCTAAAATGTTTGTGTAGTAAATTCTGCAGAGGCAAGCCGTGGCCGGGAGAAGTAATCATGGCGGTCTGGGACGAATGGAGAAGAGAAGGGAAAGTGAACGACTACGATTAGAAAAAGTAGTCTCCTGTAAGTCACTGAATGTAACTGTAGTGTAATCACATATTTCTGCAAAGCACCTACATGCAACTAGTATCTATCACTATCTGGTCACTGAATGGCATTAATATACGTATTCACAGCCTGTGTACAACTGATACATGTGGTGGATGCTTTTGGCCATGGTCTGGCAGTATTATTTGAGCCTTAAGTAGTAGTAGTTTTGGGTCTTGGTTTTGTAGGAGTTTTTTTTTAGTAACAAGGATTTGTATGGTATATTTGTTCCATGTATAGGTGCATTTTTTGGTGACTGTTATTTATAAGGTATTACACTGTAATACGTAATGCAAATTTGTCAGCGCTAATGTTCATTGTACAGTGACTGCTGAGCTGATGGAGAGGACCTTTGTGGAATAAGCAGAAAATTAGTGATAGGAACATAAGTTTTTCCTCTGCAAAAATACATGCCGCAGTTCACAGCGTGAAAAATGCCATGTGAACCCAGCCCTACTGAGCAAAACTTAACACAAAGGACCCGGGCCTCGGATGTTTTGGGACCCTAGCAATGCCCCTGGTTTTGGGTACCAGTTCACAGGAAAGACATTGTAGAGCTTGAACAGGTACAAAGGTGGGCAACAAAAATAATAAAAGGACTGGGTGGACTGCAATACCCAGAAAGAGTATCAAGATTATGGTTATTTAGTTTAGAGAAAAGATGGCTTAGGAGGGGCATAATAAGTATGTTTACATTTATTAAAGGTCAATATAGAGATCTCTCCCAAGATCTATCCAGAACAAGGGGGCATCCTCTACGTCTTGAGGAAAGAAAGTTTCTACATAAACATAGAAAGGGATTCTTTACTGTTAGAGGGATTGAAAATGTGGAACTCTCTCCCAAAGGGAACTTTTCATGGTAAATTTTCAATAACAATTTTAAAAAGGGATCGGGTTCTTTTTCTGGGAGTCAAATAGTAAAAAGGGTTTAAAAAGTGGTTTGGATTAAAAAAAAGGGTTTTTGTTAAAGGAGGGATTTTTTAATTTTGTTTGAAAATTTTGGAAAGTTGTGGGGGAAATTTTTTCCCTAAAATTTGGGGCCCCAATTTTCCCTTTCAGGGGGTTTTTGCCTCCCTCTGATAAAACACTTTGACACAAATGGGCTGAATTTGGATGGACCTCTGTTTTTTTTAAAGGCCTTAAAAACTATGTAGCTTTAAACCCTATGCAATGACGGGGCCCCGGGGGCGAAATTTTTTGGTTATAAAGTGTGGATGGGGGGGGGAAATTTCCCTCTCATCCCTTTTCTTTCCCTATCCCTCCCTCCCCATGGGCCTTTTCCCTTTTTCTCTCCCTCCTTCCTCCCGGGCAGTGAAGGGGCCCCCCTCTATTATTAATTATACACTGTACCCCCAAGACTAATTTCAATAGACAAAAACCCCAGAAATTGTAGTGTATATTATAATAATTGAACACGGGACACATTTCCCACAAAAGGGGTTAGTTAAACAAGGGTTTTTTCCCGTAATTTGCTTTTTGGGAAAATTTTTGCCGCGAAATGCAGAATGCAGAAACAAACCCCCCTTAGTGGGGGAAAATGCCTTGAAGAATACTTTGAAGGCGTGTTTTTACGCCCCGAAAGACCATTTTAAAAAAAATTTTTTTTTTCCCAAGTGTTATCTAAACAACTACACTGATTTTACATTTTTAAAAGTAAAAAATTTTTGGGGGCGGAGGACGCCAGTTTGGGGGCCAATCCAGCCTGAAACCCGGGCCCCGAATCACATTATATCTCCTGTGGAACGAACAAAAAGGGTTGGGGAAACAAAACTTATAGTGGGGGTTTAGGGGTGTTCCCTGGTTTAGGGGCGGGGGTTTTATTTTTCCGCGGGCCAAAGTCCATATTCAAAAAGTACTTTAAGTGTAAAAGGCAGGAAAGAAGGACATGGCGTACGTTAAAAACACATTAAAATATGCAGTCCCAAAAGGGCCGTTCCTGGGCAAAACTCCCACTCGGGTCGGGGTGAAAAAATTTTTCTCCTCCACCCGTAACATAATGTACCGATGCAACCCAGGGGGCTTCACCATCAACAAAAATAAAAAAGCTTTAACACAATGTGCTATGTAAAAAATTTTACTAAAAAAGGTCATACATTTTCCAAATAACACGCTACAAAAAACAAAATCCAGGTAATAGTCCCCAATTTGTTCTATTAAAAACCACATATCACCCCCCCAAAAGTGGCCCAAAAAATTTCCGCCCAACACACCCGAAACATACCCACCACACATAGTGACCGAATACCGCAAAAAACCGTGCCCCACATACCCCAAACAATAGGTAAATAATCCCCAACCAAATCATGACCACATATCCCCACAAAGTGATGAGCAAATTACTTGACTATCGCCCTTGGGGCGATAGTCGATATCACAATTATCAAGACGTTTCCCCCGATAGTCAAAAAAATTTTTTTATCCCCGGGTTGACCGCTATGTGCTGATGACACATTTGTGGCCGTAAATTTGGGGGGGACGGGAGGTAAAAACTGCTGGATGAAGGTTGCTTTAAAACCACTGAAGAAAAATTTGGGGGACGCTGTTCGTTGGGGGAAAACACGGGGCCCTTGCCCCAGCGAGGGAAGGGCCCTGAGGGTTCCTGCAATGACGTTCTGCTGGCATGGTGTTGTCCCCAAGCCCCGGGAAAGGGGAGCACCTTCCCCTCTTTTCCTCAAATCCATGTCCTACCCCCCTCTTTGCTCGCTTACTACCTGCAATTCGTCCATGTTCAAAAGATAAAATTTTTAAAAAAGGTTTGGGAAAGAGTTTTGACAGTCCTTATTGAAGACGGCAAATAAGTATTTTTTAAATCCCTCTAATTTCACACCCAACTGGGTTAAAAATGAAATGTTTCTTGCAATACCTGTGAAATGGGGTTGGGTGGAAGAACCGTAAAAAAAATCAACAGTGTTCTTCCTTCAGTCCCAGGGATTTAAATGCCTGGGACTAGGAATTGATAGTTTTCAACAAAATATCATAAAAAGGCCTATCTCGGCAAAACTGGATTCAACGGCGCAATAAAACTTTTCAGAAGTTACAGGGATAAAAAATTGTGTTTTTTTTCAGCAATGACAAACGGAACAGTTATAGAGAATTTTTTTCAAATTGTATCCCGGGGTGGCTTTTTGAAAAAATGGGGCCGCCCCACTGCAATTAAAGCTATTTAAAAATTTTAACAAAGGGTGTTTTTGACCTATTAATACCCCTGTGGTGCGCAAAACTGGGCCCCCCAAAAGTGAAAAAAACACCATTTGAAATGTTACGGAAAAACAGAAGGCTTTTTTTGACCTATAAAACACCTGGGTGATTTCAAAATTGCTGTATTAAATTTAAATAAAGGGTGGCTCTATGAAAAAAACTGGGCCCGCACCAAAGTGAAAAACCTATTTGAAAGTATACGGAAAAAAAAAGGGTTTTTTTTGCCCCTATAATAACCTGCGGGGACTACAAAATTGCTGTTTTAAAATTTAAAATGAAAGGGTGGTTATGAACAAAACGGGCCCCGCACAAAGTAAAAAAAACCCCCTATTTAAAATGTTTCGGATAATAAAAGGGTTTTTGCACCTATAAATCCCTGGGGTACTACAAAATTGCTTGTATTAAATTTAAATGCAAGGTGGCTTATGAAAAAAACGGGGCCCCCCCAAAGTAAAAAAAAAAACCCCTTTTTTGAAATGTATACAGATAAAAAAAGGGCTTTTTTTGCCCCCTATAAATACCCCTGCGGTGACAAAAAAATTGCTTAAAAAATTTTAAATGCAAGGTGGCTCTATGAAAAAAAAGGGGGCCGCATCAAATAAAAAAAAACACCTATTTGAAATGTATAGAAATAAAAGGCGTGTTTTCCCTATAAAACCCTGCGGTGACTAAAAAATTGCTGTATTAAATTTAAATGCAAGGGGGCCATGAACAAAACGGGGCCCAAAAAGTAAAAAAAAAACCCCTTTTTGAAATGTATACGATAATAAAAGGCGTTTTTGCCCCTATAAATACACCTGCGGTGACTACAAAATTGCTGTTTAAATTTAAAATGAAAAGGTGGCTCTATAAACAAAAACTGGGCCGCACCAAAGAAAAAAAAAAAACCTTTTTGAAATGTATAGGATATTAAAGGTTTTTTTACTTATAAATACACGCGGGACTACAAAATTTGTTTCAATTTAAGTGCAAGGTGGCTCTATGAACAAAAAGGGCCCCCCAAAATAAAAAAACCCCTATTTAAATGTTAGGAAAATAAAAGGTGTTTTTACAAAAATTTCCCCTGGTGACTAAAAAATTGCTGTTTTTTCTTTAAAAGTGCAGGTGGCTTATGAAAAAACTGGGCCCCCCAAAAGTAAAAAAACCAAATTAATATTTTAAGTAAAAAAAAGGTTGGTTTTTGCACTATAAATACCCGCATTTTAAAAAATCTGTATCTAAAAAAAGTCAGGTGCCTAAATAAACCAAAACGGGGCCAAAATGAAAAAAACCCCAATTTAAATCTTACAATAATCTCCTTTAAAAAAAATGCCTCCACTGTCTGTCGTGTTGCTGCCCCCCCTCTCCCGCAGCTTACACGCTAGATGCTCCTTTAAAAAATTTTCGCCTATAACTAAAAACTGAAAATCTCTAAATTTCCCCAAATTCTAATGTTCACAGCTAAAAGCTAGTTGTCTGTGTGAACAAATAGAAAGTTTCGCTGAGCTGTTTTGAAGAACCAAACAAAGTCCTGCTTATGATTCACAACATACATGAGGGGGCAGGAAGGGCTTTCTATGTAAAACGAGTCATGTGATTTTTTTCCCCCCAATCACAACCTACACATCCCCGTCTGACTCGCACCCCAGCTCACCCTCTCTATTCTCTAGGTGATTTTGCTGGGCCCCCAAAAAAACAGGAAGCGCTGAAAAAGGCGCGATATTTAAAAATTACCAGATTTTACCTAAATTATTCGTGATTTAAAAATACGTCAAAAAAAACCCTGCCGATTTTAATTTTTTCGTAATAAACGTCAACACATCACCCCACATGTTACTGATAATACATAATACTATTACTGAATACAAACCTTTTTTCTACAACTATATTACCGGGATGAGTGCCTACATTTGGGTACCGCTTAACAGGCCGTTCCTAGGGGGGGGGAGGGCGGGCATCGCCCCGCCGCCTGGGGATCGCCCCCGGGGTTCGGCGCGATCATTGGACGGTTGCGGAACTGGGTAAGGGTTATGCAGAGTATGTTTTTTTCCCCGCAGCAGGCGGGGGGAGGGGGACGGGTCATTTCCGTCCCCCTCCTCCCCCGTATGTATCGGGCCCATTGAGCGCCGAAAATCACAGCTACAGGGGGGCACGCTTTCACCGGCCCCCCTGTGGCTCGATCTCCTCGGTGGCAGTTTTGCCGCCAAGGGGATCCCTGGGGGCTGCGTGCAGCATAAAGCAGCGTTTTGACGTCCCTACTTAACGCCTCAGCCCCCACCGCTCACAGCCCAACCGGGACGGGTGAGTACTTTTTTGTTTTTTATAATTACTACAGGGGGGCTCACTGGCTACAGGGGGGGGGTCCTGGTAAGGGGGGCATCATGGGTCAGGGGGGGGGATCAGGGGCTATAGGGGGGATGTACGGTACGGGGATCACTGGCTACGGGGGATCATGGCTAAGGGGGGCATCACTGGTACGGGGGGGAAAAGGCTACAGGGGGGGATTACTGGCTACAGGGGGCATGTATGCTACAGGGGGATGTACTGGGTCGGGGGCATGTACTGGTAGGGGGGGGAAACTGGTTTTCAGGGGGGTGTACTGGCTACGGGGGGATTCACCGGCTAAGGGGGGGATCACCCCCTACGGGGGGGGATCACCCGGTAAGGGGGGGGATCACCGGGGTAAAGGGGGGGGATCACCTACAAGGGGGGATCACCGGCTCAAGGGGGCATTTACTCCCCCCAGGGGGGAAAATTTCTGGTTAAGGGGGCATCTACCGGCTATAGGGGGCTATACTGGCTATAGGGGGGGTACTATGTGGTAAGGGGGGGACTACGTGGACAGGGGGGGTATTTCATGGGTACCCTATGGGGGCTATAGTGGGGAGTTTGTATAAATTGGGAAGAAATGCTGATAAAGTGAGGAAAGAAAGGAGAACAACTCTTTAGAGTCTTCTTGTAAGTCCCTGGATGTAACTTTACTGTAATCATTTATATGTCTGCAGAACTTGTGTTCAGCCAGGGCCGTTCCTAGGCTAAATTGCACTCAGGGCGAGGTGAAAAGTTGTTCTCCTCTTCCTCAGTCAATAAACAGTAAGACCAATGATAACTTGTTTCGCTGGTATGCTAAACGGATTCCACAGCCGGCGTCTCCCAGATCGATGCATGGACTTTTGCCTTAATTTTTTGAACCCGGGAGGTCGCAACCTAACGCTGAGTATTTTGCTATTACCATTCGTCCATTTATTGTCATGCTGTATATCACGGTTGAATGCCTGAAAGTGGATGTCACTTTTAAAAGTGCTTCATTAAAGTGTTGAAATTTTACCTGGGTCCAATATCTCTTTATAAAGTTCTCCTCTTCCTCCTCACTTTATCAGCACTTCTCTACGAAATCCTATCTCTATACAAACTCCCCATCTATAGCACCTCATATAGTAGCCATTTAATATGCCAGACAGTAGCCCCCGGTAGCCAGATAGTAGCCCCCGGTAGCCAGATAGTAGCTCCTGTAGCCAGATAGTTGCCCCTGTAGCCATGTAGTAGACCCCTGTAGCCATGTAGTAGACCCCTGTAGCCAGATAGTTGCCCCTGTAGCTATGTACTAGCCCCCTGTAGCCAGATAGTTGTCCGTGTAGCCAGGTAATATGTCCCCTGTTGCCATGTAGTAGCCCCCTGTAGAAAGGTAGTTGTCCCTGTAGCCAAGTAATATGTCCCCTGTAGCCATGTAGTAGCCCCCTGTAGCCATGTAGTAGGCCCCTGTAGCCAGGTAGCATCACCAATTCAATAAGGTCCAATGCTCAGTCAACAGTCATTATATTACATAAACATGTTAACCAAAAAAGAATACAATGACAAAAAAGTCATAGGAAAATATATATTGACAATCTTTATTCATTCAATAATAAATATTAAAAACTAATATGAAACAAATAGTACAAATTAAGGCTAAAAACAATTAAAATAATGCCATATCAAACAAGGCATACAAATCACACCATTCCTAAATATAGAAAGTCATCTAAGTGTATAACCTATAATATTTAACATTAGTATTAAAAGTGTTTATATTAGAGATCAAGTGATTAAATAGTATATAGAAAACATCAAGATGGGCATACAATAATGCCACACCTCTCACACACAATACATTACCAAGTGAATACAGGAATGGAGGAGATGCACTGCCAAGGAAATGGGATAGCCTTGACGCCTCTTGAGAAAGCTTGGCGAAACGCGCTTTCTCAATAGCCAGTTAGTAGCCCTTGTAGTAGCCCCTTATAGCCAGGTAATAGTCCCTATAGTCAGGTAGTAGCCCCTATAGCCATATAGAAGCCCATGTAGTCAGATAGTAGCCACTGTAGTAGCCCCCTATAGCCAGGTAGTATCCCTTGTAGTAGCCCCCTATAGCCAAGTAGTAATCCATGTAGTAGCCCCTATAGCCAGGTAATAGCGCCTATAGTCAGGTAGTAGCCCCTATAGCCAGGTATAGCCCCTATAGTCAGGTAGCAGCCCCTGTAGTAGCCCTTAAAGTCAGGTAGTTGCCCCTTTAGTAGCCCCTATAGCCAGGTATTAGCCCCTATAGTCAGGTAGTAGCCCCGGTAGTAGCCCCTATGGCCAGGTAATAGCCCCTATAGTCAGTTAGTAGACCCTGTAGTAGCCCCTAAAGTCAGGTAGTAGCCCCTGTAGTAGCCCCTATAGCCAGGTAATAGCCCGTATAGTCAGGTAGTAGTCTCTTTAGTAGCCCTTATAGCCATGTAATAGCCCCTATAGTCAGGTAGTAACCCCTGCTGATAATAAAATAAAAAAAATAAAAAAAACATACTCACCTGAGTTCTCTGAGGTCTCTGAGCTGGTGAGCTGTGTAAGCGGCGTGATGTCATCACGCCGCTTACGCTTTCCTCTTTTGAGGAATTTATCCTATCCCTCAACACAAATGATTTGGGTCTACATTTTACATCTGAAATAAATGACATTAGCCTTAGTTTTTTTTATATTAAGATACAGAAAAAATATGATGGTACTTTAACAACTACCACAAATAGAAAATCTATCAGTCTGTGGTCCAGACCACTCTGGAATAGGTTTTTTTTCCAGGATATCCCCTGTACTTTGGGCCCCATTCTTCTTTCCTCAATTGCAACAGTCGTTTCCCGTCCCTGCAGCTGAAAAACAAACCCCATAGCATGATGCTGTCACCACCATGTTTTACTGTTGGGATTGTATTGGGCAGGTGATGAGCAATGCCTGGTTTTCTCCATACATACCACTTAGAATTTACACCAAAAAAATTTAATTTTTTA